>VYYT01000005.1:131318-165025 GCA_032988895.1 Colletotrichum kahawae | reverse complement strand
ATAGACCTACGTCTAAAAGGCGAGGAAGAGCCAGAACGAGTACACCAGATCAGGGTTACACGCCTCCTCCCAGGAGCCCCTTTCGTAACGCTCTATAAGAGGGCGCAACAACGCACTGAAGGATACGAAGTTCGAGCGATCATCCTAGCAGATATACAGAAGGCTCTTATAAAGAAGACTGAGAAGGCAGATCTAAAGGCCCTCCTCCCGCCAGCTATACTAGCTGAGTTCCACAAGCTGTTCCAACCTGACGAAGCCGCCAACCTTCCACCACATCGTCCTGGGGTCGACCATAAGATCCTTATTAAACAGGATAGTAGTAGTAATGAGACTGTACTACCATAGGGGCCGCTCTATAGCATATCACGAGAAGAACTCCTCGTCCTCCGTAAGACCCTACGAGACCTACTAGATAAAGGCTTTATCCGCGCCAGCAGCTCAGAAGCATCAGCACCAGTACTGTTCGTACGTAAACCAGGGGGAGGGATACGCTTTTGTGTTGACTACCGCGCTCTTAATGAACTCACTAAGCACGACCGATACCCTCTCCCCTTAATCTAAGAGACACTACGTACTGTTAGTGCTACTAAGTGGCTCACGAAACTGGATGTGGTTATAGCGTTCCATAAGATACGAATTACTAAAGGAGAGGAGCATAAGACAGCCTTCAGGATAATATATAGGCTATTTGAATAGCTAGTTATACCCTTTGGGCTTACAGGAGCCCCCGCTACGTTCCAACGATATATCAACGGAGTGCTTTAAGAGTACCTAGACGATTTCGCTACGGTATATATAAACGACGTACTGATCTACTTAAACGGCTCACGACAAGACCACGAAGCAAAGGTTAAGCTAGTACTACAGAAGCTTGCTACTACAGGGCTCCAGCTAGACCCTCATAAGTATGCGTTCTCTATGAAGATAGTTAAGTACCTAGGGTTCATTATCACCGCAGGAGTAAGCATCTCTTACGATCCTGAGAAGCTGAAGGTAATTAAGGAATAGGCTACGCTAAAGACGGTTAAAGGAGTCAGAAGCTTCCTAGGTTTTGCAAACTACTATCGGATCTTCATCCCAGCATACTCAGAGATCGCTGGACCCCTTATATCTCTCATAAAGAAGGGCGTCCTATTCTACTAGGGCAAAGAGCAGGAAGTAGCATTCCAGGAGCTTAAGAGGATCTTTGCAGCTAAGCCTATCCTATATCAACTAGACCCTAAGCGTATAACCTATGTTAAGGCTGACTGCTCAGGCTTCGCCCTTAGAGGAGTACTATCACAAGAAGATAAGCATAGGAGACGCTACGTAGTAGTATACCACTCTCAGCGGCTGAATGCCGCCTAGTTCAACTACCCAATCCACGATAAGGAGATGCTAGCTATTATTAGCTGCCTACGAGCATGGAGAGCGGAGCTACAGAGCGTTGATAAGTTCAGGATCCTATCAGACCATAAGAACCTAAAGTACTTCATAACGAAGCAAAAGCTTACAGAACGACAAAGCTAATAGGCAGAGGAACTATCTCAGTATAACTTCGAGATATAGTACCGCCTAGGAAGTGAAGCAGTAGTGCTAGACGTACTCTCTAGGCGTGAATAAGACGTACCTACGTCTCTGGAGGATAAACGTGAACAAGGCCGGATTCTTCAGCTTCTCCCTGAAGTAGCCCTCCCCTCAGCGCATATACAGCGCATAGAGGTAGTACTATCGATGCTTATATTTACCGACGATATAGAACTATAGTAACTCTGGGATTAGACCTAAGGAGAAGATAAGGTCTACTAGCAGGCTTATACTACTATGAAACAACGAGAAAGAAGCTTCCCCCTAAGCCTTAAGCTAAAAGTTCAGATCGCTAAGTATAAGATTAATAATAGTAACCGACTACTATTCAGAGATCGGATTTAGGTACTAGGTAACGAAGATCTGGATAACGATGCAAACACGCTACGCACCCGTATCGTTCAAAGCACCCACGACTCAGTGCTCAGTGGCTATCTAGGAAGAGATAATACCCTCGCGCTAGTTAGTAGACGGTTCTACTAGCCCGGTTAGTCACACCTAGTACAGCGTTTCTGCTGTAACTACGATGGTTGTAGGCGTAGTTATATCTAGAGGGAACGTCGTAAAGGACTTCTGAAACCACTACCGATACTACAGCGTATACGAAGCGACCTCGCTATGGATTTTATTACTAACCTTCCCTTTACAGATAAGGGCGAGAGATATCTTTGGGTTATTATCGACCGGCTAGGTAAAGGCGTAACCCTTGAAGCGATGGAAAGCATAGAAGCTGAAGCCTGCGCTGAACGATTCCTGAACTGCTACTTCAGGTTTCACGGCATCCTTACGTTAATTATGAGTAATAGAGGGAGTAACTAGATAAGCCGCTTCTGGCGGCAGTTCTGTAAGCTGCTAGGAGTAGAGCAGCGGCTTAGTACTACTTACTACCCATAGACTGATGGAAGCCTAGAGAGGATGAACCAAGAGATCCAGGCCTACCTACGCAACTATGTCACCTACTCGTAGAAGGACTAGGCATATAACCTCCCAGCGGCCTAACTAGCGTTTTATAGCCGCGATAATAGCGTTATTAGGATAAGTAGCTTCTTCCTTAAGCATAGGTACTATCTAGAACCTATTACAGTTAAGGAAGCAGATCCGAAGGACCCTGAAGGCCTTCGCGAGGACCTAGTACGCAAGCTAGTAACAAGGCTTCAGGATATGACGGATATGGCCTAATCGACCCTTACCTCAACGCAGCAACGCTATGAGGAGCTGGCTAATAGGAAGCGCTAGCCTACAGAGAGACTAAAAGTAGGCGACAAAGTCTGGCTTCATATAGGCTACTACAGATCCCCTAGGCTTTGCAATAAACTGGATTAGTTACACCATAAGTATGCTATTACGAAGGTTATCTCACCATACGTGGTGGAGCTTAACGTGCTAACAGCTATATACCCACGCTTCTATGTGGATACCCTGAAGCGTGTGGGTAACGACCCCTTACCTAGGCAGGCGTTAGATAACGAATAGCCGCCCCCGATTATAGACGACGAAGGCGAGGAGACTTGGAATATAGAGAGTATTAACACCACTACCTGGAAGCGTCGAGGGCGTGGGAAACGCCGCGAGGTTCTGGTTAAGTAGGAAGGATACACAGAAAGGACCTAGGAGCCTATTAAGACGTTTCAAAGGACGGAAGTAATAAAGGCTTACGAACGCCGTTATAGCCCTACGATAAACCATAATAAGGACCTAGCCTTAGCGCCCCAGGCGCGCTACTAGAAGGGAGCGGGGAGGTAATATCACGGGCTAGAGCCCGGCCGAGATCTCCGGCTCCGCCGGATCCACTATTCTACCGTGGCACACCGCCTAGCCCGACCACGTATCTCCGTAGCTAGGTGCCCACTCTTGTAAAGTCCTTCTCCTCTTCAGCTTAGAATAGTCAATCGACGGCACCTCTACGTTGAACAAGCCTAGGGGCCAGCCCCTTACACCTTCACCCTCTTAGGTGTAGACTACGTAACAGCAGATCCAGCAGATGCTAATCCACTTATATCCTAGGCATCTTGGATACTTTAAGCAGTCTTATTAAGTGGTGTTGATAGTGTTTCTGTTGTTGAGGCTTTGGGCAACAGCAGGGAGCTCATGAGAGGCTTAGCTATAGTAACAGGCTATAATCCAGTCCACTTCTAGCTACTTTTGATATTATCTACCGTTAGCCTAGCTAGGCGTGCTTCCTGATAGGAGGAAATAAAGTTCCTTTTGCCTATAATAGTGGAGTCGTTCTATTAGGTGAGGTATCTAAGCTGCTTTCTATAGGCTGACTTAATAGGGCTAAAGACTGACTGATCAAGTGGCTGGAGGATATGTGAAGTATATGGCGGCAGAAACAACAGATAGATATTGTTGATATAACACTGCTATATGAATTCTGTTGTTGTATAACTCCTATACCCATCCAGAATAAGCAGTCTAGCCTCGTTAGACTAGCTGAGGGTAGTCTAAGGGATAAAGACTTTCTTTAGCTACTTAACAGCAGTCTTATCAGTAGTCTAGCTATTCTCTATTACTGTGAATTCCTATCTATCATATGGGGTAAGATCTAGAGGAAACCACTGTTGCTGGACCGTCTTACCCTTATATATAATAAGGGATAGATAGTAATACCAACAGCAGAGATACACTCAATAATAGATACCCAAGCTCGTGATCCAGGTTACTTTTTTCTGACTGACTTTATGGCAGCCCTTCCCAGCACCAGCCTATTATCCCCCTTGCCCTCAAGGATGCTAGTCTTATCCATATTATATCGGTTAGCTGGTTTGATAGCTGTGATACGAGGCATCGCAAGATATTTGAACCAGTCCCTGATAATCTCAGTAGATGCCCCATTAACACGCCTAGAATCGATAGATCGACTTCTCTGGACCTTAATAGATAGGTTCCTTCTGATAAAGGCATTAACCCATCTCTTCCCCAGAGGTTAGGTATCTCCCATCGCAATGAGGATGCGATGGGCAAAGTCCCTCAGTTACTGATAGGTTAGGGCAAGCCCAAGATCAGCCTAGACTTGCACCTAGCTAGCCAGCTTAGCCTCCTGACTAGCAGAGAGCCTCTAGAAGTCTTCGAAAGCAGCTGCTCTTGGTTAGCGGCCCTGGAGGCGATGGTGAAGAGTAGCGAGTAGGATGCCATATTCACAGGCTACCGCCCTTTAACTCTTACTATTACTGATAACGTCAATCGTTTAGCTGATCTCAAACTCGGTATACTAAGGCATATCGTAAAAAAGAACTTCTGTGCGGAAAATGAGGTTATTTAGATAAGGGTTTAAAATGTTATTGTTAGTGAAAGTGGGAGGTTAGTGGTGGCGGTGAGGCATTTTTGGGTGTTTCGCATGGGGGGGTGTTTCGGAAGTGGGTACGTTGACTTATCTCTGCAACTGGCAAGGCATTACCTCCACTTGTTATATATAAGGGTAAGAGTGTCCAGCAGCAGTGGTTCCCTCTAGATCTGACGCCATATGAATCCTGGAAGTTCACAGCTACAGAAAATGGGTGGACTTCAGACTCTACAGCTGTTAAGTGGTTAACAGAGGTCTTTATTCCTTCAACCCAGCCAGGGGACCCCTCAGAGGTCAGATTATTGATCTTGGATAGTCATAGAAGCCATGAGACTACTGCTTTTATGTATACATGCTTCAGGAACAAGATACACTTGCTGTTCTTGCTAGCACACACGTCACACGTCCTTCAGCTACTTGATCAGTCGGTTTTTGGGCCCCTCAAGGTAGCATACAAGAAGGAGCTTGGATTACTTGCTGAATGGGATGCTAGTACAGTTATGGGCAAGAGAAACTTCGTTATATACTATAGCAAGGCGCGTAAAGCAGCCTTAACAAGCAAGAACATCATCAGTAGCTAGAAATGGACTGGTTTATGGCCTGTTAGTATGGCTAGACCCCTCATAAGCCCTCTGCTGCTTGAGAACACATCAACCCCTACTAAACCAGCTGGTCAGGTCTGCAAAGGGCTCTCTGATAGCAAAGCAAGCGAAAAATGGGCGGTAGATACATCAGCAGTCCCTTAGTCAACCCCTAAGAAGAGGGATGAGCTTCAGGATCAGTTCAGCCTGTTCAGTAAGCTGGATAATGATAAGCATACGCAGCGCCTGCTTTTTTAGAAGGTTTAGAAGGGCTTTGATAAGAAGGTATACCAATTGGCAGTAGCCTAGCGAAAGATTGAGGCACTGCAGGCAGAGGTTAATGCTAGTAAGGCCAGGAAACGGAAGAAGGTTAAGATGAGCCTAAATTCGAAGTTTGCCGATATTGAGGCTATTCGAAGGGCTCAAATCGAGGCGGGCGAACTTGAAAGTAGCACAGATGAATCCAGCGAGTCAGAAAACCCTAGTGATAGCGACAGTTACATCGTCGTCGCATCATAATATATATAAATATTGGTTGAAGTTGATGTGTATAAATGTGAGGGCATCAAAAATGGGGTGCCCAAATGTGGGGGGTGCCCAGAAGTGGGTGTGGGACGTTACGATCTGTGTTTAAATTGTCACAACGATTGAATTATCTGTGTTCTCAAATGTTGTCTGCGATCTCATCGTCTCCGCTATCTCTACGGTCCTTGCCGCTGTTAGTATTCTTAGTGTTATCACGGTTGTTTTTTTGTGATCATCATGAATCTTGCGTCTATTTAAGTTTGCGGGAGATCCAACTGGGAAGCCCCCTCGCAGTGAGGATTATATTTTGCTGATAAGGTATGCCCTATCCCACGAACTGCTAGTGGACTACAGTACTGATGATCAGCGAATGCCCCCAATTTTCTCTAATCCTGCTCAGCCATATAATTCGCTATTAGCTAGAAACATGTGTTAATTTTTGCGCAGGATATCTGGTTGACTGAACCCCGCACGCTCATGTAGTGTAGTCCACCAGCAGTTGATAGGATAGCATTTTAGACAGCCTCGTATTCGATGGCCGATGAGCGCCCGCCTGTGTTTTAGCTAAGACTAATCTTGGGCAGCCTTCTTAAGCAGTTATTCATTTGCGATCAGCATTTGAGGGTTGAAGACTGTTTTATTCACATTACTTACGATACATACGTTACTGCTAGTTTGCGATAAACTTCCTATGAAATAGGACGTATGACGGGAGCAGTTTCTATATTACCCAGATCAAATTAGCTACTGATATACTGGACAGCGACTCATATTGATATAGCGCGCTCTTCCATCGGCTCTGGTGTTTAATCAACCCCAAGCACAAGAATGACACGCTGCTCCTCTCATACCGCAAGAATTCAGACTTTCAGATAGCTGACGTAGTGAGCTTACCCAACGTCATCCACCCAAAAACAGTCCCCAAAAAGGGCCCAAACAACACAATCGCCCACGCCCCATCCATCCTAACTGGCATCTTATTCACCCTCATAAGTTTTAACAATATCCCTCGTCTAGGGCGAAACTATCACTGCAACCCCAGCTCACCTCGACATTAATGCGCGGTTGCGTGGTTGCGTGGAGCGTGTCTGATGTCCCCTTCAGACCCCTGTCGTTGCAACTCCAAACCCAACCCACACCCAGCGAACCCAAAAAGGGACGGGCCCGCCTCCACAGACGCGGGCCGCCCCGACGGTTCGACCTCTTTGGTCTAGAACACCCGACATCCTTTTCGACTCTGCCCAGACGGATGTTCGGCAGGAGCCAAGTTTTTGTGTCAGATGGTCGGGGTCTAAAGATCGCTTGGTTCCGAGAATTAGGGACCTCGTTCGAGGGATCGGCATTGTCAATGTCATGGGGGACATCAGAACCAGCTCTCAGCTCGTTGTCACAGCTTCCCATAGTGAAAGCAAAAGTCGGTCGGATGGTGCACAGCAGCAATCACAAGGACGACAATTATTCTGAATTTTCAAATTTTTCTCATCAATTTGGATATCTAGCAATTGCAAAGAGGTTGATGCAAGAGAAGAGAGAATATGCCGCGCTCAAAACAAAACCTGTTCCTTGTTTCCAGGTTGAATTACAATGAAAAAGAAAATCCGAACCCGTTCCTGTGCCAAATGCCCTGCTCCTGTCGGAGGAGGGCGCTGTATGATGTTCTTTTTTTGATCCCGTGCCGAAAATGCTCGCTAAACCCGATTCCCATCCAGCCTTTGTATGCAACAGTGGGAGAAATGAAGAAGAAAACCGCAATAGACAACGCGTTAGATAAGTGACCCTGCCTATACGTTGTGATCTCCATTGGAGGTGACGGTAGCTTCGCTACTTGTCTTCTTTTCCGACTTGACACCGGCGGCGTTGCTCGCGACCTTTTCGAGGACAACCCTCTTACGGAACTCGAATACGGTGTCGTGCTTGTTGATGATGGCGTTGTGGACGCGGTTTTCGGAGCGCGTCATCCAGATGGGATAGGGAGCCATGGAGGCGGGGAAGAGGGGCAGATTGAGGCCGGACTCCATGAAGGCGTACGGGTCGCTCTTCTCGAACGAAGAGATGATGTCCAGCTCAGAGGCAACCTGCTCACAATACAGCTCGAGGGGCAAGTCGTTGACGTCCTCGCCGAAGGGGTTCTCGATCTCACGGCCGATGAAGAGGATACCGAGGATAATATACGCGGCGGCGACGGTAGCAGGGATCGTGATCCACTCGAGCTTGCCGACGAGCTGGAAGGGCAGAAGCATGACGTAAACCCAGGTGATCTGGCTGATGGCAATGGTGTAGGCGATGGGCAGAGGGGTGGTCAGAACACGCTCAGTACCGGTCATGATGTCGTTGAGGAGAGAGATGTTGTTGTAGGCAATGGTCTGCTGCATCGGCACCTTAAGCTGACCGTCTTCGACCATCTTGTCCACGAGGCAAGAGATGTAGCTGAGAATCTCAAGGGGAAGGTTGCCGAGGGGGCGGGAGGCCTTCTTGATCGTCTTGCGAGGGTTGCTGGCGGCGAAAGAAACGCCGAGGTACTCGCCCGTCTCCTTGAAGAAGTTCTTCTTCCTCTCCTGGACCTTTTCGGGCTCAGCGGCGGTGGCCTCCGCGGCGAAAGTCGACAGGTGGGCAACGAGGTGCTCAAGATCCTCGTAGCCGGTGTAAGGCTCGAAGCGCAGCTTATGCTTGAGAGCGACGGAGAAGGCGAGGAGCAGGTTCATGCAGCCAATCTTGCGGAGCAGGGACTGTCTGCGGTCAATGTCGACTGGATCGCCACCGTGGATCCAGAAAACGCGACCAAGGTTCTGGCAGGCGAGGATGAGTTGCGCCCAGTAGCGGCGACCCTCGGCGTAACGTTCATAGGCGGTAGAACTGCGGAAAGAAAGACCCATACCGACGACGAAACCCAGAACGGTCAGCAGGACGGAGTCGACGGCCATCTTGGTCTTGAGCATGTGAATGCAGGTAATGCAGGCGGACCACAGACACATCCAGAGCAGGGGCACAATCATCTTGGGCAGAATACTGCCGTGCATCTGCATGAACAGGGGCCATTTTGAGTGCTTGAGGATGTCGCGAGGGCCGGTAAAGTAGTCGTCAAGGTCGATGCTGGTGTTCTTGCGACTGAAGGGGTTCGGGGTCATGGGGCCGGTAGGCGACATGGCTTCGCGCATCTCGGTGGTGTCGAAGGTGGGCATGCGGTTTGGCTTGATCTTCATGGACTCGGAGTTTTGTCGCTGGTGGTTGTTGGTGTCGGTAGCAGCATTGTGGCCACCACCACCGCCGCCGCCGGCAGCAGGAGCGCCCATACCGCCGCCGTCTTCGCCGCCCATTATGTATGGAGTATTTCCTGTGTCGGTAAAGGATGTGTTGATTACTGGTACGTCGGTGGGCGAGGTTGAAAGCTGGGGCATATCCGTTGGTGTAAGACACAAACGGGGAAAGCGGAATTAATAAGGGAAGGACCTCGATAAGAGTGGTCCAGCCTGATCGACTTTGGGAGGTCGATAACGAGGAAGGGATTAGCGGTCGAAAATGAGCGTGGGAGCTCTGGGCGGGAGTCGAGGGTATATGAAGCGCGTAGCCTGAAGGGGCTAAGGAAATTGACTGAGGCAAGGAGGGGTGTTCCTGGGCCGGAAGGATGGGATGGGATGGTGGGATTACGGGATTGAGAATGGTGTGTGGGAGGACAAGCAGGGTCTCGACGATAAAGATGGTGTGGTGGTGTGTAGTGGAGGTTTGAGGCGTGCAGCAGTGAGAGAGCGGACGGCCGAGCTGAGACTGATGAGACGACGACTGAATTGAGTTTGAGCAGCGATAGTGATGTGTAGTAAGTAAGCCTGACGGTGAGAGAAAGGGACCAGAAGATGGAAATAAGAAAACGGGAGAGGAAGAGGTGGACTTGAAGAGGATGCGAAGAAGAAAAAGGCAAAGGATCACGGTTTTGGACGGGGACCGGGACGGGGACCAAAGAAAAAAAAAAGATACAAAATACATCACCGTCGCGTCCCGTTCAGTCTGGCTGCTCCTTCCCTCCTTCCCTCCAACTTCCGTCAAAGAAGGACCCAAGAGCAGGCACGTTGGACATTGGACATACATTGGACAGCAGGTGCTTCTTGCCCAGTTCTTGGCTCCTGCCTGCCCAGTGGCTGCCCGTACCGCACCGCTCCCGACTCTTCTCCTGCAGGCCACAGCATGTACCCCTTGCCGCCTTTCCCTTTTGGGTGACACCTTCCCGCTGCTGGATCGTCAAACGGCTTGTGCTCACCCTGTCTAAGCCAATGGGAAGCCTGTGTTTCCTCGTCTCGTCCGTCTCCAAAAAATGTCAGTTCCAAGGGGGGTAAGAGCGGCCAGCCCCGGGGAAGGAGCCAGGCACCGCGACTGCCAGCCCAGGGCCCCAGGCACAGTGGAAGGACCAGTGAGAACCGCTAGAACGGGCAAGGGGGCGGAGCTGAAACAGGGGCCATGCAACCCCACCTCAATTGGGCCCCTGCTCTTTCCCTTCTTCTTTTTTTCTCCAAGCATTTTTTTCGCTCTTACTGCAGCTGGCGGCTGGATGGCTGTTGCCTTCTCACAGCTTCACAGTGCTTGAAGGCAGGTGCTTCCCAAACAGGTCCTTCGTAGCAGCAGCGAAATGCAAGCCAAGGGGCCGTTTCTGTCTGACCTCAGACATCGCACTTCACACTTCACACATCACACATCACGCCTCGTTGCGTTGCCCAAAGTCCCAACATTCGCCGCTGCCTTGAGCTGTCCCGGGACACGCTCCAGTGGGAAGGATGCACATCAGAAATTGAGCGCTGACTTGCAGCTCTTCCTCCACTCGCCAGCATGCTCACACGAGCCAGAAACAGGGCCGCCGAACCACCATCGACACGTGGAGGCGCCCAAGTTGATCGCTTGATGCTTGGGTTTCTTTCTTGATTTCGACACCCTTGCCGGCATTTCCAGATGCAAGCACACGGGGTCCAGTCACCAGTGGCACCTACATACGGACACATAGCAGTGAATGCACTTGAGCAATGCCTCGCACAAAATAGCACCTCGCCCGATGATTGGAGCCTGCCTGCCAGCATTGATTGGGACTCCGATTTTCCACTGTGGCCCTGATCGAGGTTGATTCGTCCGTCGACTCATGTCTTGGCATCCGTCGTTGCAACTGTCGGCTGTCCCTCCGTCACCGTCACACTGTACGAACACACCACGCAGGTCACAACACGCCACAATATCAAGGGAAACGGCTCTCGTCCAGCGACACCGCAGCCCGTGTGTCCCCTGAGTGCTCGACACCACGGTACGGTTCAGGTCCAGGTCCGGGTCTAGCTCCAGCACCCGGACAATGTGATCCCTGAAGACTGAGAGAACCCCGACCCCGACAACGCCGCCGCCGTCTCTTGTCCCCGTCTGTGAGTCTTCGCATCGCCTTCTCCCCGATGGCCAGCCCGTTCCACGGACAGGGCCCCCAATCGTATTCCACAGCGAACCAGACAGACTGAAGATCTTGCTTCTTTCAGGGCTTCACACCCGCAAAACCAAATACTACTGCGTACAATATCCGCAGAAAGGGGCCGCGGTTGAGCGAGGCGACATTGCACTCATTTCGCCCAGACTTGCACAGTCATCACCGACGGGTCTTGGCACCGTCCTTTTAATAATCTGATCTTTGCAGCTGGCATCCAATGTCTGACGCTGACGCGGGAAGACGACAGCCACCAACAGCACCACTTTGAGACGAAAGACGCAGGTGGCAGCCAGCAATGCGCCTCTTAGGGGTTAGCTTTGTGCGGCTGCTAGCCGCGGCGCATCACAGCGGCCGGCAATTCTTGACTCTTGAGTACCAACAAGCATGGAAATCTGGAGAAACTGCTTGACTGCAAAACTGCAAAGACAAACTTGCTAGTCGATGCCGACGGCACTGCATCGCCTCGTGGAGTTGATACGCGGCATTGGGACCGCGGTTTGCCTGGGGACGGTTTCATTCGGACAGTCCAGAGTGGCAGAAAGCAATGGCATGGATCGGCCTGTTTGTCTCTTGCTTTCCCACATGCCGCCGGCTTGTGTTCTTGTTGACGTCTTCCTCGAGCTTTAGGTCTCATGATGCCAATGACGCGCCTTCGCGGATGTTTCTCCTTGATTCATGGTGGTGCCAAGAATCCACTTCCCCTGCATTTCAGCACCAATTTCGTCCGTCTGAACTCTCGTCGCCTCACTGCGTGACAGCACCCAAGACACCGCGATATTACAAGTACACCGACGACATATTTCTCAAAACGCGGTGAGGGAGAAAGACCTCGCCTATCAGTCTGCCGCAGCAGAGAAAAACAACTCATTGCTACTCCCAAGCGAAATATCCCCCAGGCTTGACTCGCGGCTCGATCTCATTCAATAACCAAGAAAACGATAAATTGATGTTCCCCAAAATCGACATTCATTCCCGCGCCTTTTCACCGGCCGGATCCCGGTGGTGGCGAAGCTTCCAAGTCCCTCTTGGCGAAATGGAATCGACTCCGCTCTGTGGTGGAGACGTCTTGATGGAAGGCGTGAAAAGGTTCCAAATTGGGCCATGGCAGTTCCGTCAAGCGGATCCTTCCCCGGCCATTGGCTCACCACTTTTTCCCACAGTTTCGAACGGTGCACGCCGTGTGTTTGGTTCGATCTTCGCTTGCCCTTGAAGCTCTGGAGCTCCCTACTTTTTCACTGCCAGCCAGCCAGCAGGACTCGGTGCCTCAGCCCCAAAGTCCGAAAAAGCTTGACCGATTTCAATGGGGCCACCGTTCGCTCAGACGCGATCGAGGGAGCATGGCTTTGCTGGGAGCTTCCCAGACCGCCCCAGATGTTGCGTGAGAGGCTTCCACCGTCGCTTCCGTTCTCCTGGGTTCCAGGAGCCCCCCGTCGGTCTGGCCTGCTGGACGTTGTCCAACTGCTGTGCTGACTCTTCAATGCTGCGCTGTGACTTGAGCACCACCCTCGTTCGACAGCAAACAACAGTCGCCAGAAGCAGCTCGTCGTATACGTACGCGAGATTCCCAACATGCATCTACATACATATGCCGTCGGCGGCGAGCTACCCCTTCCACACTAGCGCTGACGTCCAATAGGTGTCTGCCTACGGCCTGCAGCACAGCAGGCCATTAAGCGCTCATCCGTGCATTCGCCGCCCAAGCTCCCTACGCCGTCACCCCCCACTAAAGGATCAGCCCAGCCGGCAACTTCAGGCCGTCTGCTGGTGCTGCTGATGCTGCTTTGTTCCCAAAAAGACGGACGGTTGGTTCTAGGCTCTCTGCCTCCGCTGCTGGGCTCATCAGCCTCAATTGTGGCCAGTGGTCGGTCACTCGTCGTCTATTTCTCGACGCCTGCGCTACGCCATAGGAACGGTGAAAGAGCCCTCGGTATGTGGGAAGGTGCCGCAGCACGCTATGAAAGGCTCTCGAGTTTGGTCACTAAAGAGCTCAGCCTCTTTTCCCCGTTAGATGCCGTGAAAGGAACGCAACACGGCGACGTCATGCGGACAGGCCATGAGCCACCCGGCAAGATTGCCAATTTCGAGGGTCAACGTCCGCGGGTTCCCTCCGGCAGTGGGAAGTTTTTCCCCGGTCGGCGACGGGAGGCCGTCTGCTGGACCCACTTGTCGGAGCGCGCGCCGTCCGGCTGAGTGTGATTGTGCCGAGGTCTGCCCCTGGTTTGACTGTCTGTTTGTCGTCTGCGTTGGGTGGCCTCCATGGATCTGCTGAATGCTCCAGCTTCAATGCGATTCATACTTTCGTGGATGAGTTTGGGCAGGAGTGTTACTCATGGACTGCGAGAAAGGCGACTGTCTACACTTGGCCCATGGGAAATCTCCAAACGGGTCAGACAATCCTGCCAGCAACCATCGATGAGGGTGGGCGCTCTGTATGCTGCAAAACACTCACTGGGCCGTCGTTATACGCGCGAGAGGCTCGCGTATCCTTCTTTCTGTCAATGCAACGACCAAGGACAGGAAGTGAGTACAGGCCATCAGTTTGGCATACGAATCATGTTCACCATCGTGTCTAACCAAAGCGGCTAGTATCAAAATGATAACAACGACATCTGCAAGGCAACACATGATGGTACGAGCCTGCTTCATCTTTAGTGACAGTATTGATAACGCTAAATCAGAACGAAGCATTCGTCTCGCTCTATTCCCCGCTCCCGAAATGTTTGGTAGTCATACATGATACGAAAATTAACATCACCGACTCTCTGACAGAGACTGCCGACTCTTCGGTGGCGGGCTGAGCGGCGTCGGGCACTCCAAATCAACCTCCTCCTCACTCACCCCAAAATAGTACACATCGTCATCCGAGTCCCTCTCCGTCAGCGCCACACTCATATGCCTCCTCAGACTCAGATTCCTCCCCAACCCCCTGCCGAACCCGCCCAGGCTCCCGTCGCTGACGATGCTGCTTCGCATACTCCGCGTCCGCCGCGGTATGCCCCCGCCACCGCCGCCGCTGCTGACCGTTGCCTCGCTCGGCCGCCGCAGCCCGTTGATTTCCAGCACCGGCATCTCCACGCGCGCCGGCGACGACGGGTCCGTCGTGACGAGCGTCACGGGTATCGTCGGCGTGCGCATCACGGTTGCGAGCACGGGCACCGGCTCGATCTCGTCCACGTCGTCGCCGTTAAGGGTCGAGTTGTCGCTTTGTTTGCGGCTGCGGTGCCAGAAGCTGGAGCGCGGCTTGCGGATCACGACGACGTCGGACTCGCAGCTGATGGAGGAGGAGACGCGGTCGGCGGTGTTCGTGGTGCTGATGCGCGGGGCGCCGCGGCCGGCAGGGGGCGGGAAGGGGGTCATGAAGGACTCGCGGGGCCCGGTGCTGTTGGCGGAGTAGTGCGACGGGTGGGAGAGCGGCCGCAGGGTGGGGATGCAGCAGCAGATTATCGCGACGGAGAGCTCGGTGATGGGCCAGATGATTGTGGGGGCCTGGTTGTAGGTCTGGGCGAGGGAAAGGTAGGACTTTGGGATGGTTGCGATTCGGATGATGGGGATGGCGCAGGTGCTTTTTTGGAGTTGACGCGTTAGTCTCTTTCCCGAGATGTAGGACAGGGGGGAATTCTCACAGGAGGCCGAGCGCGAAGCTGGCGATAAGTGCGAGCTTTTGGGTCCTCGTCATCTGCAGGCGGCCCAGGAACGGGATCGGGATGATGAAAATCAAGACGTTGGTGATGAGGTGTATCGAGGCGTTGGCCATCCACCAGCTCATGACGTTGATCGGCGTGTCGAAGAAGGTGTATTTGTAGATGAGGTCGAAGCTGACGCCGGCGCAGACCAGCAGCTGGATCCCGAAGAGGGCGAGGAAGCAGATGCCGATGTTGCACAGGAGTTCGACTTTCGAGTATGGGAAGACGCGGCGGTACTGGAAAAGGAAGGCGATTTTGATGGTGACGAAGGCGACCTGGTAAACGATGATGACGAAGAGGGATATCTGACGAGGGTTAGTTGCTTCTTGGAGCGATTGATGAATGAGTGTTGTTTGGAGGTAGGTACCTTTTGGCCTTTGATGAGGTTCTTGATGGAGTTCATCCATACATGTTTCCCGAGCCCGAATCTCGTAGCTGATGCAGTGTTAGTCGAGATGATGTCCAGAGCGGAGGATCAGGGGAAAAAAGCTCTTACCTACGCACAACATGGAGTTGTGTAGAAGCACGGCAATCTACCCATTCCACTCATCCGTCAGAAAACGAATACTCTCCTGATCACCCCAAATCTCAATTCACTTACAAATGCAGATGCGAGCAACGTATCATCCGCCCCCCATTTCCTAATCATAAACGCCCTCACATACACCCGCAGCGCGACGAACACTGTGGCGACGGCGGTCATGATGATCCCGATCGCCAGGATCATGTCGGAGCGGCTGTCGAGAGAGCCCGGCGGCAGCGTGCCGCCCTCCCACGGTCCTGCCGCCGACGAGGCGTCGTCGGTGGTGCTGTTCGCCTCCATGTCCCTCACCGGCCCCGTGCCGTTCCAGATCAACATTGGCGGCGGCGGTCGGCGGCGTGTGTGTTTACCTCCTCCTTCTTCCCCCAACGCATTTGAGAGTGTCGGTTCCCGTCGTTCGAGTGACGGGACTCCCACGATATGTTTACTGTCGTGTGGTGATTGTGCGGCCCGTCTTCAGCGAGGTTGTGGCCTCGTAGCCGTTGCGAGGTCCGAAGAGAAATATCAACACACCCGGAAATGAAAAAAGCAGAAAACTGGAAGAAGCAAGAAGAAAGAGGAAAAAGGACCTCTTGGCAAGCAGCAAGGAAGGGGGGCCACGCTCAAAGGGTAATATCAGACCGCGAAGGCAAAAAGGCAAGGTGTTGGATAGAGTTGGCGCTACAAAGGAGCGTCCTGGGTGGTATCCGTACGCGTTCGGTAGATGTCTCGCCCCGGAGTTGTGCGTCGTGTCTTCCGGATCCGGCGATTTTGGCTTAGGACGGATCACCCGCAAATGGGCCGCCGATTCGCACCCACCCGACCTAAGCAGCGAGCCTCGTACAAATGCGAGGGAGACACACAACATATCCGATTCGCCGGTACCCCGTTTTGAAGAAGACAAACCCCGAAACAAGTCCCTTCTCTGTGTTCCGCTTCCAACCTAGGCATGTCGTCAAATACGGTCTTGGCATTTCTGACCTACGCGTTCGCGAGAGACGGAAGACCGGCTCTGCCCCCCTTTCCCTTCCCCCCACTGCTATCGCCGCATCGTAGCGTGTTGTCTCACTTCATTCCCGCGGGCGTTTGGTTTCAACAGAAACAGGTTCTCAAAAAAAAGCTTGTCATGAGAACATCAATCGTTCTAGACTTTCGCGGGAGAAGGAATTCTCTGGAATTCTGGCGTGATGAGAACTGCGTCTGTTTCTTTTCCTCTTTTGATGCTCGGTGCGCCGAAGAGGTTGTTTATTACCCGTCTCGACCGAGAGGGGGGAGCCCTAACAGCGGGATCTACTCTGAATATGTCAAGATCCAAGTGTGATCGATCTGTCAAACAAGCCACATGACGCAGTAAGTGCCGGGGGATCGCCCGCGCTATTGGGACGGTGCTTCTGCGTGTGGCGTCGTGGCGCTTTGCAAGGGATTCGGGTCTGGACCTGGGATGCCACTTGCTTGGGTCGCGAGAAATTCGCAGGCTGGTTTGCATCACAATGAAACGCAGTAATAGCTCGATTTGGAGGTTCCCGGTGGATGGCTGCGGATCCCGATATCTCGGGCCGGGTTGGTGGTGCCGATACTGTATCTAGTGATGTTCAAGATCGTCGTTTTTTCTTTCCTGCTCTGCGCTGAGATTATAAGCTGTTCTCGGAAGCACACTGAAACCCGGGCCGGGGTCTCCAAGATTACTGCAGATAGTCCTGATCCACGGGCAAATCAGAGCTCTGGTCGAACTCTTTATCTTGATAAATCTGCTCTCTTTACGCAAACTATACTGAGTGATCCGCGTTTCTGAGAGCGGCCGAAAGAGAGAGAATGGTGGACCGGCTTGAACTATTCAGTCAACCCGCAACCCTGCCTCCTTCACCAGGGGCAGTATCTTTTGCCCAAAGTATTCTAAATCTGGCGCAAAGTCGTAGAAATTCGCGACAACGCCGTCGATCCCAATATTGTGCAAAGCCTCGAGCTGTTCTACAACCTGCCCAGGGGATCCGATAATCTCAATGTTCCCCCCGATATTCAGGCCCTGCTTCTCCTGCTCACCCTTGCGTCCCCGCCATGCGTGGGCGTCGCTGTCATAGTTGCCGTTCGCGGTGCCGAACTTCTTCGTCCCAGTCTGCACCTTCGTGCCCTCAGCAATGCTCCTGGCGTACGCCCATGCCTCTTCGGGTGTATCTCGAGATACGATGATGGGGTTGATGAGGATCTTCACCTCGCGCCCTTTGGACCTGACAGCCTCCCTGATCGTGGCAATATGAGCCGGCAGCGTCTCCAGTGCGCTTTCGATATTCGCTGTCCCAGGCGACGTGATGAAGATCAGATCAGAATACTGCGCCGCAAAGTCAATCCCGGCCGGGGACCCCGTGGCGTTGATCAAAATCGGTCGGCCAAACGCCGGCTTGGGCGTGATCCACGCGTTCTCCAGCTGCCACGGCGACACCCTGCCCTTGTACGACAGGTTCTCCGTCTCGCCCCACAGGCTGTTCACGACGTCGAACAGCTCCCCGGCCATCTGGTACCGCGCGTCGTGCTCGATGCGCTGGCGCCCAAACATCTCGTGCTCGACCGCGCGGTGGCCCGTCACGACGTTGATGCCCCAGCGGCCCTTGGCGACGTGGTCAAGCGTGGCGCCGTACTTTGCGATGTGCAGCGGGTGCAGCGGGCCGTAGAGCACGTGCATCGTGGAGATGAGCAGGATGGAGCTGGTGACGGCGGCCATGGCCCCGAGGGCGACGAAGGCGTCGAGCGAGGCCTCGCCGTCGTAGCCGCCCTTGGGCAGCTACTGCGTGCGGCTGAAGGCGAGCTCGAAGCCGAGGGCTTCGGCTTTGCGGACCAGGTCGAGGTTGTAGTCGAAGGTCCATGTGTTGCTGGTTGGGTGGGTTGAGATTTTGATGTCTTGGAGGTTGAGGAAGAGGCCGAGGAGGAGGGGCTGGCGGGATGCTTTGGATAGGGGGGAGGAGGGGAAGTCGAAGGGGCCTTTGAGGGTTAGGCCGCCCTCGCGGACCGATGTTGCGGACATTATGGGCGGTGAGTTTGGGTGGTTTTTGAGTTTGGCTTGAGTGTGCAGTCCAAGAGGCAACAGTGCGTGGTTCTCATGTACTTGTCGATATTCTTGTCATCTCATCTTGG
Source organism: Colletotrichum kahawae (assembly GCA_032988895.1). Taxonomy (NCBI): domain Eukaryota; kingdom Fungi; phylum Ascomycota; class Sordariomycetes; order Glomerellales; family Glomerellaceae; genus Colletotrichum; species Colletotrichum kahawae. The sequence continues at coordinate 146,298 of VYYT01000005.1, read as the reverse complement.
GGTGTGGGCAATAATATGCTCTGTAGTCTTGCTGGTTATGTAAGTTGGTGATCACGCATGAGTGAGGAGAGATGTCGAAATCGCGTCCTGTACATATGTAGTAATCATCCGATCAGCACAGCTTATCGCCGCCGTCGGTTGACTTCGAGCACGCCATCGGTATTTGGACCCGAAGATGTTGGGTAATTATCGCGCTTCTCACTCTTTCGCAACCAACACATGTACGAAGTCATCTATACCGGTAGTAAAATACCCTACTTTTATTGTATTGTAAAATGACGATATTCTAGACATTCAAGGCAGAATAATCGGTGCGTCCATGACCACATGAAGAGCTACCCTAAACACCCTCCCAGAAAAAGGTCTCGGGCAGATGGAAACTGGCTCGTTGGATCTCATCCTTCGGGTTTGAGCTGGACGCAACAATTACCACATACTCCCCAGCCTCTGCCAACCACTTCGACCGCTCTTGAGACCAGTATGAAAGCGAATACTTGTCAAGGACAAGCTCGACAGTCTTTGTCTCGTTCGCGGCCAGATGCACTTTCGTGAAAGCCTTCAGTTCCCTAACGGGACGCTGGAGTGTGCTCTCTGGATCATGGATGTAGACCTGGACTACCTCATCGCCGTCGTAAGGACCCTTGTTCGTGACATCGACAGAAATCTTCATTCTGTGTCCTGCAGACGCCTCAAACTTGCTAGGGACTTGAAGCTTAGAGTACTCAAAGGCCGAGTACGATAGACCGTGTCCGAAATAAAACAGTGGATCGCGGTCGACGACTTCGTAGTATCGGTGACCGATGAAGACGCCCTCGCCATAAACGATGTCGTAGTCCGTCTTTGAGAAGTTGAGGTACGCGGGCGTGTGTTTGACGGACTTCGGGAAGGTTTGCGAGAGTCTGCCGGAGGGGTTCGCCTTGCCGAACAGGACATCGGCGAGCCCGTGGCCGGTTTCCTGTCCACCGAACCACGCATGGACCAGTGTGGCAGCTTGTGACTCCCACGGCATCTCGATAGGGCAGCCCGATTGCGTGACGATGATCTGAGACTTGGTCACTTATGTGGTCTGAATGCAATTGGGAGATGTACTCACTGCATTCGAGTTTGCTGCAAGGACTGCCTGGATCAAGTCGTCCACGCGGCCAGGCAACCTCAAATGCTTACGATCAGCACCCTCGTACTCAAAGTCGGACGAGAGACCCGTAACGACGATGGGAACATCAACACTCTTCGCTAGGTCGGTTGCCTCTTTGATGGCAAGATCCTCGTCGATGATTTCAAAGCCACCCACGCGACCGGCGAGTGTGAGAGCGGTACCGACGCCGCCAGCTAGGTCTTCGTTGACTTGTATGACCTCAATGTTGACGGGTGTACCCTCTGTGAGCGTCGTGTCGCAGAACTTCTCCATCGAAAGCCTGTTGAAGCATGGCGTGGGGCCAGTTTTGGGCGGCTGTTCCGTCCAGAGATCAATGACTTCCTTGCCATTGAGCCTCACATTACCTTTTCCTGACGTGCTGAAACCAAAGCGGAAGGGGCCAGTGATCTCCGGCGTGTACACGGCGCGCGCCCTGGCGTAGAACTTCTTCGGCAAAGTTGCATGAAAGCTTTCGGGGACGTCAATTAGTTCTTTCTCTGCCGTTGCTGATAGCAGAACCTCGGCGTTGGGGTTCTCGTCTGGGTTCTCCCCAAAGACCTCGACTGACCACCCGAACCCCTCTGCAGTCATGGGCTTCAGGTTCTTCAGAAGGGGGCTGAATCTGAAGGCTAAGGAGGGGTCAGTCGGAAATTGTCTTGCTAAATCGCCAGGTCACGACTTACAGTGACATCCAAGAGCGTACGCAACGTTCTCTTTGCCGACCTCCTCTATGATGGCGTTGTACGGCGTGACGGAATAATAAGGCTCGACCTCCGCACTTCCGCCCCCGCTCAAGGCGGGGTTTTTGACATGATCTCCAATCAGTGCGATCTTTTTGCCCTCTGAAGCCTTGATAGGCAACACTCCGCGATCGTTCTTCAAAAGCACGATGCTCTCAGAAACCAACTTCCGAATCAAGGCTTGCTGCTCCGGTGTATTTGAAGCAGAGAAGTAACCTTTTGGTTTTGTATCCATGACCTTGTTTGTGAGATTCAGCACGTTTCTAACGCACTCGTCGACCGTCGTACGCATCACCTTACGACTGTTGACAGCCAGACTGAGGCACTTTCCTCTCCATTGCGTGGGGCCTGGCATCTCGAGATCAAGGCCCGCGTTGATGGCTTCCGAGGTGCTGTACGTCCCGAACCAGTCGCTCATAACCAAGCCCTTGAAGCCCCATTCATCCCTCAAAATCTGCTTCATGAGTAAGGGGTCTTCGCTGACATGGATACCGTTGATTTTGTTGTAAGAGGTCATAAACGTCCAGGGGTCCGAGTCTCGCATGACCAGCTGGAAAGGCATCATGTGGACCTCTCGTAGTGTACGCTGCGTCATACAGACGTTATCCTCAATGGAGTTGTCGGATTGATCGTGGGCAGCGTAGTGCTTCACGCTAGTCGCGACTCCACGCTCCTGAACGCCGTTGATATACGCTGCTCCCAGAATGCCGCTCAGATAAGGGTCTTCCGCGAAGGCCTCGAAACCACGGCCAAACAGGGGGGATCTCTGGAGACAGATTGTAGGTGCCAAAAGAACATGGACGCCTCGAGCCCTTCCTTCTTCTCCTAAGAGGTTTCCGACTTTGTGAAGTAGCTCTTTGTTGAAGGTCGCACCCATGCCGGTTGCGGAGGGCAACATGGGGCTCGGGTTCTGGAATCATTTCGCTCAGCTCGAATATTGTGATTTCCACGCTTCACTTGCGATCACTTTTCTTCGGAGTACTCACCTTATGGAAAGCCCGGCGACCTCGAATTCCATGAGGACCGTCCGACGTCTGGAATAGGGTAAGACAGTTGATTCCCCGCTTCAGAGGGTGCCGCAACTCACTACCAAGGCTGGAATTCCGCGATGAGGAAGGCCCGTTGTTCTAAATGATCCTTGGCCGGCAAGCAAGTCAATCTTCTCCTCCAGCGTGAGTTGGCTTATCAAGCCTTCCACATCAAGTGGGATATCGTCGGTGGCCATGGCGAATCTGAGGTGCGCAAGCACGGGGCGACGCGGGGTTGACCTCGGAATCGTGACAACAGGTACTTTGATGACTTCAATCAAAGCCAAAGAAGCCGAAGCACAAGTCCAGCGTCCTTGCTGACTTCTTGAGCGAGAGTGTTTCTTTCAATTGATCACGAGGTCCAAGAATCTGAATCTCATCTGACGGCTCCGGTGCCGTGGAACTGTCCTGATTCGGAGTAGCGTCGGAAAATGAGACGGAATTGCGGGAGTGGGCGGTCATGCGTCAGCAAAAAGGCGCCGCAGTTTGCTCCAAGACAGTGTCCTTCGGGCATTTAGGCTAAAGTCGCAACCTCCGGAACCCTGTCGGAGGACTGCCGGAGCCCACGGGGCTCCACAAATACGCCGGCCGAAGTGTACCCGGGCGCCGTGACTGGCTCAACACGGGAAATGCCAATGCCGCTGACTCCATTCGGGTAAACCCCTTGACAGCGGACTCTCCGCCAACATTGGGGTTTACACGGAAATATGAAGTCCCGTCGTGATGGATGCCAAGAAACCTTTGCTGAGAGATGGGGTAAACTTCGGCAACATAGTAAGTAAAAGGTTCTAAGTACTAACTAAGACTCTGGTGTGTCACCGAAGCCACACAGCCGCCTGCCGCCGTGACAGATGGTGCCATGCAGGTTTCCTATGAACACTATGAACATTGCTGAGGTCCCTGACTAACTCCAGCCCCATCTGCTCTTGAGATAGTCCTGCGAACTCGCTGTCGGCCACGCCAGATCGGTCTCGATCTTGATTAGAAGGTCAAGCAGAGCTTGTTGCTCCACCCGATCTGTGAATAAGTCACCGCCTTGATCCCAATGACATGTTAGAACTACCATAACACAAACCGAAAGAGGAGAAAATTTTGACTTACACAGCATTATCACCGTGCAGGCTTTGAACAATGCCGGACGTGCATGCGTATTAGATAATGCGATGCCGCATATTTTTACAACGTCATCTCGGATTATATCCTGTCCATGGCGTCAATGATAGCTTCTATCTGAGAAACAGAAATCATGTACGTCTGTAAGTTTCATTGCCTTGACCCTCTCTGGTCCTACTCGCGGGTATAACGGGTTGTACGCCGTCAACCGGATATGGCACATTAAATAATAGATATGACCAGCCACTAAGTCCTTTCTGTGAGCATACAGAACACAAACATCTGCTTTTCACTTACCGTGGCAGTCATTTAGAAACCAAATGTCCGGAAATATCCGATCAGATCCGTCTCGTTCCTGGCATCAAACAGGCTCGAATGATACGGGTTTCTTTTTCAGCCAATTCTCAGCCCTCGCACAAAGTTCAGTCCAGGACTGTGCAGAACCGTCTCTCGGGCTGCAGTAAGAGTGATTTATGAGCTCGGCGCAGAGGACAAAGATGTAAATTGTCCAGTCCCAGTCGCTCTTTAGCTCAGAAACGCTCCTGAAACCGAAGTAATTCGTTAGTAGCTGCGTCGGCTTCCTTGCTGGAAATGCCACATTGATTTCTTGTCGAAGTGCAACTAGGAAGGCTGCCCGGCGAGTCCTGGAGGTGTGATACTCCTATGCGAGAATGAAAAGATGAGTTCCCAGTAGGTGGCTACGTGTGTCTCATACTGTTTCCGCTACGTGAATGCGGCTGATTCCCGCACTGTACACGTCAGCTGAAGGTCACATATTCTGACCAGCAGCTCCGCCCTGTTTGCTCTGCTTTGTGCTTCCCGTATAGCAAAGCTGGATCTGGAAACTTAAACGATGGCGCGTTGGAGAGTAGTCGGAATCAACTTCGACCACATGCACATGGGCGATCTTTTGCGCAACGCCTTTGACCATCCCGATGTCGATATCGTGGGCGTTTGCGATCGCCAGGCGGATCGGACAAAGGAGGCGGTTGCGGCGTTCGATATTGCGCCGGAGCTAGTCTTTACGGACGTGGGGGAGTGCATCCGCCGGAGCAAGCCCGACCTCGTCATCCTGTGTCCGGCGACCGCGGACCACGCCGTCGCCTATGAGGAGTGCTGCAGCTTTGGGGTGGACGTCTTAATGGAGAAGCCGTTCGCGTCTCACCTTCGAGACGCGAAGCGCATGCTGGAGGCCAGGTCCGCTGCAGGAACGCTTCTTGCGATCAACTGGCCTGCGAGATGGTTCGCGGCCCACGTCACGACGAAACGACTGATTGACGAGGGCACGATTGGGGAGGTCATCCAAGTACACTACTACGGCGGGAACCGTGGACCACTCTATCACCTCGCCGACAAGGTTGAGGTCTCCGACGAGGAGGTGCAGCGGAAGAAGTCGGAAGCCTGGTGGTACAAGAAGGCGTCCGGCGGCGGATCGTTACTGGACTATCTCGGATACGGCGCGACCCTGGGTACGTGGTTCATGGACGGACGCGCGCCCTTGAAGGTGACTACAGTGACGTCCGCCGGCGAGGGGATCGAGGTCGACGAACACTCAATCACCATCTGTCAGTACACCACAGGGCTGTCGAAGTTTGAGACCCGCTGGGGCACTTTCACAGACCCTTGGACCCTCCAGCCGCAGCCCAGATGCGGGTTCGTGGTGGTCGGCACTGAGGGCACGATTTCAAGCTACGATTATGCTCCACACGTGGGCGTCCAGACCAAGGACCGCCGCCAGATCACCAATATCCCTGCTGACGTCCTGCAAAGCCCCTACCGCAACCCGATAGAGTACGTTCTCTACTGCAAGGAGAACGGCAAGCCGGTCACCGGGCCGCTTGATCCCGTGCTCTGTTTCACCGCCCAGCGCATCATTGACACGGCCGTGGAGTCTGCGAGGCAGGGTAAAACCTTGGACCTTCTGGACTAGACGTCTACATAAGCTCCGCAACCTCGACGTGGCAGAATATCAAGAGAAGTTGGGTTGTTTGTGGTCATGGCAGCAGGCTCAGACTGCAAATTTGCTATCCGGGTCATGTATTATGGCCATCCGGGATCACTCGTAAATAAGATGTCTTAATCAATCTGTATTTCAAGTGCATGTTCCGTACATCCCGGTGCTAATGAAGAATCGGCTTTTCAAGACCAGCGTGATATCCTGATAACCAGTTCTTTGAACCAAGACAACCAACTTACGGTAATCATAGCAAGGATACCAATAGGGGACTGAGGTATTCCCCCTGAAATGACGTGATAGCATATTATAATTGCGACATGGCACCGAATTTGACGGCCACATTCACTTTTTGTGAGCTTTGGCACTGAGCCAAATTCATGATCCAGTTCAAAGCAGTTGTGTCATATGTCCCAATAAGCAAAGCTTTGAATGTAAAATGGACTTTCCATCTTCCATTTGAACATTTCAATTCTGTTAGCCTGCGATCGGCGGGGGAATATTCCTGACGTCATGATGGAGAATCTCGCATCATACCCCTAGTCACGTTCAACCCCTGTTGCCACGCGACTTCGGAGGTATCGCGTGTATGCGGAGGTCACGTTTGGCTAGCAGCGACAGCGAAGTGGATTGCTTTATTCAATCTAGCCGGCATTGAAGGAGACTCATCGTAAAGTGTCCGACATCGATCCTTATCGGGTGACGGTATTGGTTGACTTGAAATCTCGCTGCAAGCCGGTAGGAATACCTGCGGAGTAACATAGTCCCTATGCCGTTGCGATGCCGGCTACTGTCATATTGCGACCTGTTTGCGTGATCGCAGGGCCCTGTAACATGGGGATAGATGACGATACATAAGAAAACCCCGACTTCTTGAACTTGATGCCTCGTGGAGGACTTATCCCGCCGTCTGTCGATTCTCACTAAGAAGAAGCCAAACAAGTCGCTATGATGGTTTACGACGAACAGCGTCCGGCAAATGGCTCAGAATCTACCGGCGAACACTCTCCAGGCAGTGACTCCGGGGTGTTCAGGCTTCCGAAGGAGAACCTATGGATTCGGTTTATGAGTCTGATCGGATGGTACCCAGCTGATATGCCAAGCGAGGAAAAGCTAGTAGTGTTGAAGCTGGACCTATCTATCCTCATATTTGGCTGTCTATCGTTCTTCACGAAATATTTGGATCAGCAATCTCTCACCAATGCCTATGTGAGGTAAGCTCATCTTAACGCTTCACTAGCATGGAAACTCTCTGACTTTTGATCACCAGCGGGATGAGGGAAGGGATTGGCATGTGGGGCAACGAGCTGAACTACATCACCGCGACCTTCTGGGCATCTTACTGTGGCGCTATGATTCCTGCTTGTTATTTCCTCACGAAATATCCCGCAAATCTCGTACTGCCTTCACTTGAGCTTGGGTGGGGACTCGCGACGCTGGGTCTAGCGTTTGTCAAGAATGTGGAGGCCATCTACGCCCTACGGTTCTTTGTTGGACTCTTCGAATGCTGCTCCTTTACTGGTACAATCTACGTGATTGGTTCGTGGTACAAAAAGACTGAAGTGGCAAGAAGAATCGCATTGTTCTTCATTTCTTCGCCTTTGGGGACTATGTTTGCCGGCTATCTGCAAGCTGCTGCATATACGAACCTCAGTGGAGTCCATGGAATGTCAGGGTGGAGGTATGCGACAAGAGTGTTTCTTCCACGGTAGAGCTGCCCATGCTGACGACTTGCATAGGTGGCTTTTCATTATCGACGGTATCATTACCCTCGGAATAGCATTTTTGTAAGACTGTCATTTATCTGTAGCTGTTGTCTCACGTGCTAATCTCTCACAGTGGTTTCGTCATCTTTCCCGATGTGCCATCTCGGAAAAAGCCCTTCACTCTCACGGATGCCGACTTCAAGATTGCGCAGAAAAGGGTAGAAGGCTCAAGCACCCCGCCTCAGCTCCAGCTATCAGCAAGCATTTTCAAGCGAGTGCTTGGCAGGTGGCATTTCTATGCGTTTGTCACCTTGTGGACTCTGTTTGACATGAACTTCGTTCCTGGAGGCCAGCCGTTTTCCCTCTATCTCCGTGCGAATAGCCCAAAGCTCTACTCCATTGTTCAGGTTAATACCCTGCCGACAATCACGTCTGCAATTATGATAGTTGCTGCCCTCATTGCCGGAGTAGCGGCGGACCGACTGGGCGAGTTTTGGATCCCAGCCTTCGTAACAACAATCCCCGTGTTCATTGGAATGATACTACTCAACGTATGGCACGTGGGCGAAAGTGGAAGGCTGGCTGCCTTCATGCTGCAAGGTTTTATTGCACGTAAGTTCTCTCAACCGAGTTGTCCCGCCGTGAGACTCTGACGTTCGTATACAGCGCTGTCTCCCATGGGAATGGGCTGGGCTACCACCATCATGTCCATTGATGCAGAGGAGCGCGCGGTAGTAACGGCAAGCATGAACGCAATTGGACAAGGAATCATGGCTGGAGCACAAGTGGCGCTTTTCCCAGCGACAGGGGCGCCGCGATGGATACTTGGGTTCCGCAGTAGTCTGGGCACGACCGTTGCGCAATTGTTCATGATACTCCTCATACTTTATCTAAGCAGGAGGGAGGCAAAGACTCGCCGCCTGGCAGAAGATGTGCCAGTGGTTGAGCAGGAGCACTACGCAACACAGAAGACAAAGGTTTAAACAGGATCATTGGCAGATCTATGTATGAAAAATCACAAGCATTTTTGTCATTTTGGGCAGGGTTTATCCACAATAAACTTGGACTTCGCGAAGTAGACGATTGAAATCAGTGCAACAAATGAGAGTTATCCCATAAAGAAATAGCTAAAGTTTAATGAGACCATGTCAGTTTGCTTTCATCTTGAACATCTCAGCAAATTGAGTCTCTCCAGAGATGAGAGATTCTGGATCATCAAACTCGAGAAGCTTTCCATCTCCTAACAGGGCAACCTTGTCGTAGTGGGTGACATGCTTGAGTCTGTGCATCACGGCAAGGACTGTGCAGCCCTTGAAGTCAGAATCAACGATATCCTGCATGACTGCCTCTGTCTCACTATCCACACTTGAGGGAATATTAGTACCTACGTGACAACATTTTGCTCTTCAAATCACTTACCTGCTCATTGCCTCATCCAATATCAAAATATTTGACCGTCGTAGCATGGCTCTGGCCAGGCAGAGAAGTTGCTTCTGCCCTGCTGACCACGCGTTGACGTTCATCTCTGCATCCAAGCCACCCTGGTCTTGCACGAGTGACCAAACACCAACTCTTTCAAGTGCTTGAATGAGCCTGTTGTCGTCTAGATTGTTCCCGTAAGGGTTGAGGTTGAAACGAACACTCCCAGGCATCAAGAACGGATCCTGGGGAATAACGTTGATGCATGCGCGGAGTTCTGATTGAAGCAGGGTCGAGACATCAACGCCGTCAATGTCGATCATCCCTTCCTTCATGTCCGTCATTTGCAGCAAGGTCATGATCAAGGAGGTTTTGCCACTTCCAGACCGGCCGCAAATAGCTACATGCTGGCCGCCTTCGACGGCTAGGGAGAGTTTCTTGAGAACAGGTGAAGAATCAGATCTACCAGGGGGTTAGCTATACCATTCCATCAAATAAAATTGAAAGATTATGTGTAGACCTTACCCATAAGACGCCACAACGTCCGAAAACGTCACAGCTCCGGCTCGCGGCCAGTTCATTGGCGATGTCACTCTTCCAGCCGCCGGCTCAGTTTCAGTATCAGAGACAAATCGTCTCACTCTGGCGACCGCCCCGATGCTGGACTCTAGCTTTGTCCAGCTCTGAATGAGACGAGCCAACACCTCGCTGAAGCCAATGATCATAACGAGGCTGACACCGACGCTTCCAGCGCTGAACTTGTGGTGCCACGTTACTACAATAACAACGAGGATCACTGCCAGCACGGCTACGATCAGGTTGAGAACAAAAGTGAGCCACGCCTGGATACAGCCCTGGGTGTAGCTGGGTCTCTGCGATTCGTCAACATGCTCGTAATTGCGTTCTTGGTATTGTTCTTGCCACCCAAAGGCCCGAATCGTAGCAACTCCAGCCACCGACTCGGAAAAGTGGGTGTAAAGAGGTGCTTTCGCCTCGATGCCGAGGAGACGGACTTGCCGCGATGTCTGAAGATAGAAGCGTTGCAGGAAGTAGAGTATGGCGCAGAGAAATGGTAGGGTAGCTCCAAGATACTGGGAGAATACGACCAGGATGATAACTTTGGCAAGTATCGTAACGCCAGCTACGAGTCATCATTGTTAGTTGATGGCTTCTGCATAAGACTTCTCTGATACTCACTTGATGTGTAGTTCAACAAGTTCGATGGTAAGTCCATATCCAGCAGCTGCATATCCTCACTAAATCTGCGAACAGGTTAGGTACTGCGAATGGCCGACCTAGCCACTGATCTCTCACCTGTTCAATATCTCTCCATTGTCTATCTTGGAGAAGAAAGCAAATGTTGCGCTGTATCCACGGAATTAGTAGTCACATACCCAGTCGTGGGAGTCGTGAAAAGGCCGACTTACGAAACAGTTGTGCGAAGAAGATCTGAATGCAATTTCAGAGCTGTGTTGGATATGATGTCGATGAATGCGAACCAGGCGGCGATTGAGGAACTAAGTGTTCCCAGAACCCCGAACAAGGCATAGATGCCCATGAAATATCCAACGTTCTGGTTTGCATTCGAAGAATTTGACTCGGACCACCATTTGACCCAAACGGCTAAGTGCCATGGGTCAGCTTCTGTACTTTAGGTCTGGCTGTGTTGCTTCAAGACTTACTGGAAAATTCCGAAAAGAAAGACCATGATGTGACAGCTACTGTGTACATGAAAATAGCCTTCCAGCCTGCACTTTTCAAGTAGTAAATGTAAACTGCCTTCTCGCCGTTCTTACGTCTGATATCTGTGTGCTTCTGTGCTCTGGGATTCTACATTTCAGATGGTTCTCCCGGATGCTTCTCAGAAACCCTAGGCTCAACAGCGCGCAGGGAACCACTGACGATATCTTCATTGGGAGATAACATGAGCCCGAGCTTGTTGACGTAGCCTTGACTTTGCACCAGGTCCACAGGTGTAAGGGGCTGGCCCCTAGGCTTGTTCAACGTAGAGGTGCCGTCGATTGACTATTCTAAGCTGAAGAAGGAGGAAAGGACTTTATAGGGATAGGCGCCTAGTAGTAGTGATATAGACCGGGGCTAGGCGGTGTGCTACAGCAGAATAGTGGAACCGGCGGAGCCGGATCTCGGTAGCTGCTCCGGCAAAGCCGGAGATCTCGGCCGGGCTCTAGCCCGTGACAACAGGGCTGCCTATTTCTTGCACTCTGCCACCATTCAGGGAGATGATGATATCGGCTAGGCCCATGATCCTGTCTAAATGCCTGTTAGAATCTGCTACTTTGTATAGACAAAGTACGTACGGCTGTGAGTCGCAATAATCACGGACGCACGCAGCCTCCGTAGAAGGCCGTCACGCCCGATCAAACAGGTTGAGACATGGTGCGCAGTGCGGGCGTCCATGCCACTGAAGATGTCGTCCAGAATAACGATGCGCTTTCGAGCATAGACTGCCCTTGCCAAAGCCTAGATGCCAGATGTTAGCGCATGGCCAGTGGTAGGTCAGAAGATTGGGTCCTTCTCTCTGAGTAATACTCACAATGCGCTGCTTTTGGCCCCCGCTGAGGTTGCCGCCTTGACTACCGACAAGAGTGAAGTCACCCATGTGCAAGGCTTGAAAGTCGGGTTCAAGGCCGCATGCAAGCGTAACGGTGTCATACCATTTCTCTTCGTAGGCCGAGACACCGAGGATGTTCTGTCGAATTGTTCCGTTCTCTAGCCATGGAGTCTGCGAGCAGTATGCGATCTCTTCACTGCCAACTCTTTCATCTCTACATTTCTTCGTCATCGGCGACGTTCTGATCATGTTGCCCAACATGGCGCTGAGGAGGTTTGACTTTCCGCTTCCCACAGGCCCCACAATGGTCGTGACAGCATTGGGCTGGATCTGAACGTTGATGTCGTGAAGTAAAGTCTGCTCTTCCTTCCAACCAAAGCTCTCCCCGCTGAAAGATAGAACAGGTTCCTGAGAGGAATGGCTGGACTTTGGTAGCCCTTGAGGTTCTTTCTGTGCAGGTGAAGTCGTCTGGGTACTCGAGGAAGATGGGTTGACAGGCTTATCTTCGGTCTTTCGTGAAGAGCCGTAATTACAGAAGTCTTGGATGCGATCGAAGCAGGCCAATGATTGAACAACCATCGGCAGGATCTGAATGAATGCGACGACCGGTGTGGTTAGCAGAGATATCAAAGCGATTGATGTGAATGCCTGCGCCGGTAACAGGGTATCGTTCTTCCAGTAGACGGAGATGACGACGTAGATACCGAAGGTCACTATGGGGGCGAGGTTGATTGGGCTCAGGGCTAATCTTTCGGGTTAGCGACAACTAATGGCAAAAGGTGTGTGAGTCTTACAAAGCAACAATGTCGCTACCAACAACTTCCTGAAAGACTTCGAGGTTTCGATCTCGTCAGTGCGGAGATTCTGGACTGTGTTCGACATGACCTGAGTGAGCCCTAGCATCTTCACAGCTTTCATCTCACTGAGCATTGTCGTGGTCACTCGAAGACGCTCCTGTATCTTCTCAATCCAGCGCTTTTGGGCTGTGTTGGTGGCCATCGAGATCTTGGACATGGCGGCAATGAAGACTACGCCCCATTGGTCAGCACTACTGGGTTGAAGACCAGAAGTCTCTGTCTACTCACCGAGAACCAGTATAATTGGAGCAAGGCACGCAAGTGAGAGCTGGAGCCCGAGAAGCCAGCTTGCAATGATGATATCAAGCAATGAGCTCCAGAGCAAGTGAAAGACAGACATGGACATGTGAATGCGCTCTACGTCAGTCCCCATGAGGGCAACCGCAGTTATGTCGCCCGTGTCCGCCTCTCGGGTGTTAATTGCCTGCTGGTAGATGAGTGCAACCAGTCCTCCGCGTAATCTCGTTGCGAAGCGCAGATTATGGTACTGGAATATGGAGTTGCTGATAGCAATTCCCAAGTAAACCAGGGCCCATGCGCCAATGAGCCCTCTACCGAAATTTCCATCAGGCTTCTCTTGGCCGACGAAGCTCACGGTGGTGTTGATGAGAAATGGTTGGGCGAATGTGAAGACTGACAGACATAGTCGCGGTATGATTGGAGAAAGAAAAGACAGGAAATAACTCTTGAGGCATGCTCGTAGTAGACTGTTCTTTCTCTGGTGGTCGTCTTGTTTCATGGCTTAGCAAGGGCCTGAAAGCTTTCGGGTCAGATAACTTACTGCTATTCCAAGCAACAGACAAATCGCGATGCAGGTGGCGGCTTTCCAAAACGACATCAAGGTTGGGCAAATCCACGAGAGAAAGCACTCTGGAATATCCAAGTGAGAAGGTATGTGCCAGCCACCAGAAGCAAGTTCTCGCCCAGAAGCCGCTGGTCTGTTCAGGAGTGGGGAGTTTGCTGTACGATATCTCGGGCTCGGACTGTCTTTTCTTCGACACGATCGACTCTAGCGTGAGAAGCGCAATCGTCAATACCAAAACAGCGGTCGCGAGAGCGGGCTCAGGAACCCGTTGATCTAGTAGCCATGCCGTTCGGACACGCGCAATTCCAAGTATGGTTAACGCGGAGAGAAATATGCTGAGTAAAGTTGACGGTCGATTCGAGCGTTGATGAGTCAGGAGAGAAATTGGAACGATGATGAGAATGGCGATGAAAAACAAAACATCGGCGGCGACTGATGCAGATGTCTGGAATTTGGGAGATTGCGATCGCAGGGCTAAGAAGGCGAGGTGCGAAGCCAGAAGTGCGGCAAGGACCACCTTAGTTGAAAATCATTAGGACAAGGGAATTGGCGAGTGCGCAACAGAGGAGCGACAAAAACACATACTAATTTGACAACTAAGAGCCAAGAACGGACTGCAAAAGCGGTCGGTTGGCGAAGCAAATGGACGATTCGCGCCGGTGCGAGGAGTATGAACACAGCGGTCGGAATGCAGGCAAAAAATATGTCCTCAAAATGCAGTGTGAAGTCGAAGGAACGACATTCTGGATGGACGCGAGGTCCAAAGGACTGGTCGCTCAGCGACGGACAGGACATCGCAACTAGGTTCAAGTTGGTGTTGTGTTAGAAAAGTCCAAAAAGAACAGTGCAGGTCACGCAGTTCTTATCAGGAACCTTTCAGGCCTTACTCCTGAACTTCGTGTTCCGTGACGCGTGCCATGTTGCCTTGCGGCACAGCAGTGCGCTGACAGTGGTTCTAGCCAGGTCTACAGATAAGAGTCAAGCCATCAGTGCGGGCGTTCTACTAACAAAACAGAAATTGCTCGCGTTCGCGGCAACAAAAATTGGTGGAATCGTTGTACCAGCATGCAAGAGGTCGCGACCTTCTCAAAAAGGAAATCTGGTTCAGGTTGGTAATTATTGCTTAGTTGAGTATCCTTGTATGGAGGCGGCATTGCGGCGAAGCAAGCTACCTGCGGAAAGGCCAATCCGAATCAGAAAGCATATGTGAAATGTTACCCGAGCTTCGGACGAAATTTACTGCTTTCTGGCTAGGCGATGACCAATTGCATTCTGATCAATTGCATTTATGGGAAGATTCTCTCATCATCGGACTCATGTCGTTGGCAACGAAAATGCGCACAGCTAGGCGAAAGTGAGCATGAAGTGAAGCATTCTGTTGTCTAAACTTGGTACCTTACAGGTAGTATGTCGCAAAGCATCAACGCGAAGCCGTCTTGTAATACGGGAAACAGCCCAAATTGCTGGATGTTCACGCACAGCCGGCCTGGACACTAGAAGCGGGCGATGAGAGATTCAAATGTTTTGTTTGTTTGTTTTGTTTGTTTTATATTTAACGCCATAGCGGCAAGGGCGCAGCCGCCCTTGCGGCAGACCTCCCGAGGGGTATGTGGCGTGGAGGGCCGCAAGCTCTAGCTATATACTCTGTAGT
>VYYT01000005.1:39815-130828 GCA_032988895.1 Colletotrichum kahawae | reverse complement strand
AATAGGTCCTATAGGCTCCTGGCGGCTGAAAGGGTAGAGGGTGGGCCACTGTTGCCTCCTCACTAGGGTTTTTCGACAGTAGACCAGATGATCTACTCCCTTAGCCTCCCCGTAAGAGCAGGTAAGCAGTGCTTCTGAATGGTTAAAGCGTTGGTGGTATTGTTCGAAGTCCCCGTGGCCTGATCGGGCTGCTAGGAGATGATGTAGGGTTACCCGTAGTAAGGCTAGTTCAGGAGGGCAAGCAAGGGTAGCCTGGAGCCCCAGTTGCGTATAGCGAGGGGCCGCCTCCTGCCTCCACCATTTCCTATACTGGAGTCGTTTACGCTCTTGAGCAAGCCGTTTGATCCCTGATAAGGTAGCTAGAAGGCCTCTTGGGACTGGCAGCGTTGTGCCCTCCTTAGCTAGGCTGTCAGCCTCCTCGTTTCCTTTTATCCCTTGGTGCCCTGGGGACCAGTGGGTTTGTATATCGTGTATCCTGGCTGCTGCCTGGATCTCTAGGAAGACAGTTTATGAGGAGTCTGGGATATTGCTACGTATCCCCCGGATAACGCTAGTATTATCGATACAGATATGTATAGGCTGGCCTTGGGAAGTAAGGAGGGCTTTTCGGAGCCCTGCCCTCGCCCCCTCTGCCTCGCCATCGAACACTTCCGCGATACCGAGGCGGCCACATCCTTGAGCTATCCGTCGGCTACTGAGAGATTCAAATGAAGCCAGTGTGATTTCGTGTCATCTCATTTGTCTGACAACGAAATTCAACGGACATGAAAATCGAGAAACATACGGCTTTCCATGTAAACATTGGGTTTCCTTCGACGGTGAGTATATGGACGTTTGGACTATAGCCATTACCATACAACTTGGACACTTTTCCTTTCTCCCGGGCAGTCCGTTAGTACATTACATGAATTGCATGTGGCAGAAGACCTTCAATACGAATTTCGACCGATTCATAAAACACCTAGAGAGAAGGGGAAATAGAGGCCTCGATGTGCGAAGCAGTCTAACACTGGCTACACGAATAAGAACATGGAAATCTGAAGTTCCGGTTCATCCAGACTATAAGCTAGCTTAATTTGGGCTCAGCCACATCGATTTCCCGAGCTCCATAATACGAACATGGATGTCTCCAATGAGCTGGGAGATCGCAGACGACAGCTTTCGTAATGACCTGTCGACGAGCGGCGTTGCGGACGCTTGTGCTCGTCCGTACGTGGGTTTTACCCGATTCGAAAACCCGACCTTCGGCCATAAGTCGAGCATACAAAAGCTCATGGTATTTCAAACTTACTTGCAACTGGTGAAATCTACATCCACTGACATCTTTCAATACGGGGCTAAACACGTTCGACGAAAAGCACGAACAACATCCTTCGCCGTCGTCCTTCAATTTGATTCTTTTTCTATCTACATTTCAGATACCTATCACCATGAAACCTACTGCCCTAAGTCTTTCGATGCTTAGCGGACTGGTCTTTGCCTCCATACAGCCCCAAACATATGTCATACCTACGGGCCAGTTCAATGGCACTACAGAAGCAGACAGCCTTATTGGCATTTCGGCATTTGATGGTCCCCACATCGCGGTCAACAATGGGTCGGCTTACCAGTGGTGGTATTTTGACGCTGTATCTCATGATGCAGATTCCCTCCTGGTCGCACAGTTCTACCCAGGCTGGTTTCCCGAGTCGAATGCAGTCCTGCTCCAAATCGTGTGGCCCAACGGAACCATCTTCCCTTTCTCCCCAATTCCTGTGGGAGACCTTCAGCTAAGCACTGTCGGTGATGGGTCGCAAGGTGTCGTGGATGATGGAGCGATGACTTGGTTTGGATCTTCTGACTTGGGAGCATATCATCTGACGCTAGATCTGCCACAAGTCGGTATTTCGGGAAAGATCACGATGCGCTCTCGTGCCCCCGCCCACGTCGCATGCGGGCTCAACAGTCCTGGAGGCTCTTTCAACTTCGCCCCATACCTCTCCTGGGCCAACAGCATCCCAGATTCGCACGCCACTGTCAACTTGACCATCAACGGAACTGATCTCTCTTTCTCTGGTTCTGGATATCATGACCAGGTACTTCTCTGAGTCCCCCTGTTTAGAAGACTGCTCTGACAATATAACTACTTAGAACTGGGGCACAGCTGGCTTCAATAATAACCTGCACCAGTGGTACTGGGGCCATTCAAACGTTGGCAGATACTCACTGGTATTCTTCTACCATCTCGATGAGTTGTTGAATGTAACATCCAGCGTCTATCTCGCTGAAGATGGGAAGCCAATTATTTCTGCCTGTTCGGCTGTCAAAGTAAGTCCCCGTGGACCCGGCACTTCAGTACCACTAGAACCCGGATCATCCGTCGAAAGCTGGGAGATTGAAATCGACAATCAACTTGATGCTAAATACGCCTTTTCTATGGAGAGACTCACATCGACAACTCCAGGTGAGAGAGTGTACTCACGATGGATCGGGCTCACAACTGGAGGACGGGTCGGAGACGTCAATTTCACGGGTGCCGGAGTTATTGAGATGATGAACAACCCGGCCATATTGTGAAGGAATGACTGAGACATCTTGACAGAATTATCGGCAGTAGAATCAGACCCACTTGTGCTCATACATGTACTCGTTTACTTGTCTGGTCACCAGGTCAATACATGTCATCATTATCCAACTTTCCACAACTATCAGAAAGCAATTTTTGAGAAATAATATGAAAGACAGCCTACTATTTCTTTATCTGCGTGCACGATTGATTTTCCTATGCACTAAAACAAAATTAGGATGATGTTACTAGCTTATGCTGTTCTCGCCAAGGATCGCCCTCGGAAAGCCGAACACCACGTAGCGAACATTTTCCCTTTCGCCGAGCGGTGTTACGGGAGGAAAATTCACGGGCGGGACAATGTATGCACAAATTTACACAGTCCACGGCACTAACGCCACCAAAACAGGCCACATCACCCGAGCTTCGGGGAAAATCTACCGTATTGATGAGCCGGTGGCAAGGTGACAAAATCTGATCGCACCACCAACAGAAGATTGCTTGATATCATGAGGCCCGTGGCTTTCGACACCCGAGTATCACTGGCTCTAGAAAGAATAACAGTTTTGTATCCACGCCGATGCTCTTGTTTACTAGCACGACCCGATGGCCAGCTCTGCTCGTCCCGCATTGACGATCACCGGTGAGAAAACTGAAAGTGTTCCAGCGAAAGCGCCGTAGTTCCAGGATAAGGGGGAAAACATTTTCCGAAATTTGGGAGACCTTGCCCTGATAATCAGCCATACAGCGAACTAAATTGATTTCGCTGATGCTACGGAAAGAATATCATAATCGCTTACTGGTACCTAACGAGCACTGATGGACCACAAGACTTGCAGATAGCCTGCTGCCGTCATATCCAAACAAAGCACCCTTGGTGACTGAAAACAGGCATCGAGGAGGTGCTGGCAAGCAAGTATTGCTGCGATTACGGTTGAGTTGAACCTTGTTGAGAGACGATCCATGACTACACTCTTTTGCGCCCAGGTCATCTTCCAAAGCTGGATGTGTCTCCAATTTTGCGTCTTGTGTAACTCGCATCATTTACTTTCCTGAAATGTTCACTTCCCTTGCTCGGCCCTGATTTAGGCCTGTTAATCGCATCGTATCATAGTCAGTCCTGAAAAGGAGTAATCCCCACTTCCAAATCACAAGGAGGCAAAGGCAGCATGACGAACCAGGGCAGTATCTCGTTTCTACAAGCTTCCGAAATCATCCCAGAGATTGTAAATCTGGCCGACTAGAGGTCAGGCCGAGATGGCGCCTTGCGGATTTGCAAACTTTTGACGTCGACGTGGGGCACGCGCTCGTCTCTCGTGGCTTCGGTCTTCAGGTTTTACGCGAAAGAGGCGGGTTCCCCGTAGTGCGGCATTCTACTGGGAGACATGAGCCAACATAAAGATGTTGTATGTTCGTCGGCATTGCGTTACTGATATCATCAAAAGTAGCATCAGCCATCAATCAGCTTTGTCTTCTACCAATTTCCCCCCCTCAACATTCAAAATGCGCAACACCGCCAAGCTTCACGTCGCCCTGACCGCTGTTTCCTTCAGCTGGGCTGACTTGTTACCGGCCACGCAACAATCACCTCCTGCGCAAGTTATTTGGCAGCCGACTTCCCCCAAAAATGCCTGGTTGGAGTGCCTTACATCGCGTTCCAACGGAGACCTTCTCATCACCCGCTACGATACGGACGAAATTTGGACAGTCAACCCTGTCACTCACGCCGCGACTCTTGTGTACGCATTTCCTGCTACTGCGCAGGTGAACTCCTCCCTTGGGATCGACGAGTATGAGGATGACGTCTTCGCTTTCAACGCTGGGCAGGTCACAGGTGGCGACCGCTTTCCAATTGCAGGATCTTGGGGTGTCTGGTCCATTGATCTTCGCAACTGGACAGCGCCAGCCGGCAACCAGTCATCGCCGGAACCCCAAGTCAATCGCATCGCAGAGGTGCCCGAGGCGCTGATGCTCAATGGTCTGGCGGTTCTGGACCCGGCCACTACCACTGGCCCGCGAGCCAAAGCTCTAGGTCAAAGTTCCAAACAATGCGGGCGAGAATCGACCTCATCTCAGCGTAAGCAAGACTAGAGACAGGGACAGACAGTTAGCAAACTGCGACATGAGAAAGATGGCCACGTGACCAAGTCATGTTATTATCAAATCTTACTTCATGCCTAGACAGTTCCGGGGACCGTATGAGAAAGGTTGGTGCATGTGTTTCGCGTCATTTTCAAAGCGTTTGTCGTCCAACCATCGCTCGGGAATGAAGGAGTCCGGGTAAAGAAACTTGGACGGGTCGTGATAGAGGGCGTATTGCCAGATACCCAGAGTCGTCTACGACTTGTCAGTGAATGTTCCACGTCAGATTACAAGTCAGCTGCGCAAAACCTACGCCTGCGGGTATGTGTTCTCCTGCCACCTGTGCTCCACTGCGCGGAGTTGATCGTGGAAGAGATATGGCTACAGCTGGATGGACACGCATGGCTTCCTTCAGAACAGCGAGCATGTAGGACAGGTTCTGGACACTGTTGACGTCGATCTCATCTTCACTCTTGAAAGCTGACCGGACCTCATCATTCAACTTTTGAAGTGCTTCAGGATGAGTGGCTAGGAAGTAGGTCGTTGCAGCGAGCGTTGTGGCTGTGGTCTCGGAACCGGCCGTTGTGAGAAGAACGCTGTTGTCTCGCAACTTAATCGGCGTCAACGTCTGGGACGATGATGTCAGTGACAAATAATTACGTCGCACACCAGTAAAGTTACTTACGTGCTCTTTACCGCCTTTGAGCATCGCTTGCACGAAGTCGGGCCGGTCAGTACCCAGACTTAGCCTCTTCTTCAAGCTTTCCTCGGCAAACTGCTGGCTCGTTCGCCGTTGGGTAGTAACGTTCTTCGGGATGAAAAGCATAAAGTAGAGAGGTGCCAGGATCGAAAAGAAGGGCAAGTCGCTGATCGCCTGGATAGCCGGGATGATCTTCATCGAGTCGAAGAAGCTTTCAACCCATGGATGAGACGCGGAAGTACGGAGACAGCCAAAGGATTCGCCAAACGCCAAGTCTCCAATGATGTCAAACGTTGTCCATTCGAACCATTCCGATGCATCGATAGGCCGCGACCCATTCTCTCCGTGCTCACGGAGCCTTTCCATGAAGAGATCGATATAAGTATTGATCAGCGGTTGCTGCTCAGCCATGGCACGAGCTGAAAACCCATGGGATAGCAAACGTCTCATTGGACCGTGTCTTTCGCGCGAAGCTGAGATCAGACTTTTGTCCATGTCTTCATTGCCATACTTGGGATCCTTGCCGTTTTCCTCCTGATCGCGCTTCAAATGCCCGCAGACGTCTTTCCACACGTCTGAGTGTGCAAATGCCAGTTCGTTGGGCCCCACGCGAACAATGTCTACATACCGCTTGTGAAGTTCAAGAATCTTGATGTGAGAAAGGCCGCGAAGAACGCTGAGCGCAGCTGGGAGCGGTGTGGCCGCCCACAGCTTAGGGCCCGGGAACCGACGCAAAGGGTGGAAAAAGAGATTATACACGACAACTGACGCGCCGTATACTACAAGCTTGATTGCCAAACTGTGAGTGCGAGTTCTGTGATCTTGGGGCAAGTGAACTTACGAAGATGGCTGCAAGGGAGCCCAAACCCAGCGGCGACGGAGTGATACCGACCGGAATGAATTTCATGGTGACTGACTGCTATGATCTTGACGTCGATACTTACGATCTTTCTGTGTAAGACATGGAGACACTTAGCATGGAGGACTTCGATGGATTTAAATGATGATGGTTGCTCTGTGTACTCATTGTTGATAACCACAAAATAAAGTTGTATAAGCCGCATTTTCTCCAAAACCGTTCGTCAGCAGGGGTTGATTGCCGTGGAGGAATCGTGAGTGATCTGTAGGGGACCGACCCGACGCCCGATTTTATCGGGGCTCGGGCCGGACGAAATCCCCGGCCCTCGGGATGTTCACTTCCTAATTCACTTTCATCCCGAGTGCTGTAACACAAGATGGCAGCAGCCATCCCATGTTGACAGGTTCATCCAATCAGATGGTCGTTATTACTCCGCTCGAAGATCAAAACATACGCGATGCAACTAGCTCCTGTACCCGTTTCACTGCTGTTGTCGTGTGGCTCCGTACAGATAGGGAGGCCCCTCACCGCTTGATTCCCATGCACAGGCCGTAAATCGTCCCAGTGATCGTCGCCTATGGTTTCAAAAGGCTAATGCAATTTAACGGCACGGGTAGATCATTGAAGTCCGTTGGAAACCTCTCTTGTAGACGGGGAAACGGGAAGTGCATTACTGCCGGCAGCCAATGCACCGCGTAGTAGGACGAGCTGCCGCAAAACCCGATATACGGCTGACCCCCCGCATCATCCATCCATCTCTGGCCAGATTCCTCCTCTTATCTGTGGCTTCTTAGCGTTGTGGCCCTTTTCTTCAATTGCCCTGAACTGCTATCCGCGGAAGTCCTTGCAAATTTCAGACTTCTTCCATTTCTACACATTTTTCAGGTCAAAGGAAACGTCGCCTATGATCTGGTCGTCGGTTCCTGCAAGTCAACCACTCTCTAGACGCCAGTAGCCTCAGCTGCATTACCAGAGGCGTCTCTATTGTTTCTCTCTCTCTCATCTTCCTAACCTTCACGCCAGCTCGTCGTTTGCAACCCTAATTATCGAACAAACGCGAAAGACCGCATGGCAATGCCGCAGTCGCAAATTCGATACCGAAGAAAAGAGATAATACGTAACGCTTAGCAGGTATCGTTGCTTCCTCATCCATCTCTGTCTCAGTTGTTCCAGCAAGGACGAGCACCAACGAGCACTTGAAATGGTTGATAGTACCGCTTAAGCTTTCCGTATGCCTTGCTCCTGATGACCGATGAATTGAAGAGGACTCCGCTTTGTCCTGCAGTATCGGCCCCGCGTCTTCACATTCTAAACTGCCCAGGTATCCGCGCTGCTGTCAAAGCTAAGCTGTTCATGTTCAATGTCGACCACCGAGCGGGACGCCTGCCGGAGCAGCAGCGAGTTCAAGTTCCAGACATACCACAACTTGACTTGTTCAGACTGACTGTACCGAAGAGTACGAGCGGACCGCACCTTATGAACACCTCTTAGGCCTTCATATCCTCGTGCTTGCGACTGGCCTTTAATCGAGTGGACGACGACAGCGTAGGAGCAGGGACTCGACGTGGAAGACTGAAAAGGACCGATGACAATATCTCAATTGAGGTAGTTCAGGCGGCTCGAGAATTGGTGTTCTCGTCGCGCAGTACTCTTTCCCCCGGACGTAGTGCCGAATCACCTTTCCGAACGGCGCGACAGCCGGTCTGGGCCTAGAGCAGCTTGCTAGCTCGGACTTTGTAGACGTTGCAGGCGGTGTCAAGGCGCTCTGGCAAGAGACAACACCCTGACCTGACGACATCCGGCCGATAAACAAGTTGAAGAAACCGCGTAGATCCTGCGCATCTAAAAACGGAGCTGTTGGCTCACATGGATTTCATCGACTATTGATCAGAATCTAGGTACCTTGCATGCACCAAACATGAATATTTGGCTTGTTAATCGAAGGGCCAGCCTCAAGTCTTTATCTACATGCATTTCCTCTGTTTTCTTATTCGGACAGGGAGCTTGACATCATGATCGGCGTTGGTTCCATGTTTCACTACTCACACCCACCGTGTCCATCCCAGCCTTTGGAGATTTATCCTTGGCAGCCAACCAGCAGCTGTGAGTTGGAACAAGAGGGGGGTGTATATTTATGACGTCGGTTCAATTCTTGTGATTGGGATCTTGTTGGCCGAGGTTGTGATCGCCTGGTCTTTTTTACATCATATGGCATTTAGCTGTCTCTCTACACATACTTTCACCAGTTCAGGGGCTCAGGCCAGAACAAATTGAATCACAATGCCTTCAAATATCGTAGCCTGGGTAACAAAAGACCGGAGTGGTTGTCTTCGTACAGGGGAAGCTGGGGTGCTTCATCCAAAAAATGACGATGTCCTGATTAAAACCATGGCTGTCGCGATCAATCCCGTTGACGGCGCCATCCAGAAGAACGATTTATTTCCCAGGACGTACCCAGCCATACTTGGGATGGACCTGGCCGGGGTGGTTGAGGAAGTGGGCTCAAATATCACCTACGTTAAACCTGGAGATCGCGTCCTGGGATTTGCGACCTCCCTCCGCACAGATTATAATGCGAACAGCGCCTTTCAAGCTTATGCTGTGATCCCTCCGAATTGTGTATCTGCGATTCCAGAAGAGTTATCTTTTCAGCAGGCCGCCGTGCTCCCCCTCGCCATCGCAACGGCAGACCTTGGGCTGTTTGGAAAGGCGGAGCTCGGCCTACAGCTGCCTTCAACCGAACCCCATCACATGAAGCAAGTGGTTCTTATATGGGGAGGGGCGGCGAGCGTTGGAAGCGTTGCAATCTAGCTTACACAGCTGGCAGGCTACGAAGTCTTTTCGACCGCTTCCCCAAAGAATCGCGCACGTATGTCAAGAGTCTAGGAGCAGTATAGGTCTTTGACTATATATTAACCTCAATAGAGGAAGAGATTATTGTCTCTCTCGAGGGAAAGATACTGGCTAGGGTCCACGAAGCGAGCGAGACGGAAGCTTCCATGTTCAGCTACGGACGCATTGCATTGGGTGATAAAATCTACTGAAATCTGTACATTGAATAATAGGCTGAAACCATGCCTTTTATGTTGAAAAGACATACAGATAAACTACCGTCAATCAATCCATAACCCGGTGGTCAGACATCCACGACTTGATCTTATCAAAATTGCGGCATCGATGGAAGGTGCTGAAGTCTGCCCGCTTCCCCAGCGGCGCCTCGGGATCCTTCCACGCTAACACTGGCGTCACGTCGGCCGTACACATTAGAGACAAGCGGAGCATCTCGATGCAGTGATCTGGTAGTCAAATTGACCAGGTAAGCGAGAGGTATGTCATGGAAATAGGCAATTTAAGTGCGATGTCTCTAACGTACCTATATGCAATCTCTGCAGATATTCTGGACCGTCGAACTCAGGCGGCAGCTCGTCTTGGTACCACTCGATATAGGTCCATTTCCGTAGCGTGTTCTGTTGGGATCAGATCAGCCACTGAGGTACCGTACGGCTTGAAAGGTGAATCATAGTCCAGGAGCGTGATGCGACCGAATATGCTGAGAGGCGAATGCTGCTTCTGGTGAAGCCAACGCCCCGCAGCAGAAAAGTTTCCCAAACAACTTACCAGACAATGCAGCTGGTGGAATACTTCCAAGAGACCAACTGCGCCACCGCCAAAAGTTGGATCGCTCTTCTCCCAATCAACGTCCGTGGACTTGTTCAAAAGATGGAGGTTCTCCAGGGGAACATTGACGCCCCCGTCTGATTGAAAGATGAACCTATGTCAGATTCGGGATCTTGTTTTGGTTGGAAATTTGGTGACTTCAAACCGTGAGTTAAGTACTCCCATGCGGCATCACGCTCGGGAGAAGGTGGACCACGCCACGGAGAGGGCTGTTCAAAATCTCCCTCAAAAGTCATGTCGACAAGTTCTACTGCTTCTAGAGCAGGTGCTGGTATTGTAACATAAATGTCAGACTTCAACAGCCTTCTCTTGATACGGCTCCACCCGTCACACTTACAATACGGTGAGAGCAACCTGTGACATTCTGCCTCCGTAGGCTTCCTTAGAAATGTAATGACCAGCAAAGTTGCAGATGCAGCCAGTAGGAAGACGTGTGCAATCCAAGGGATGACTGCCCTGGCAATATCCCATTTGCCTCTTGTCTCTCGAGTGAGCTTTTTTCCATGGATCAGTGACGCGTCGTCATCCGCATCTTCATCACTAAGATCCTTCATGGGAAGACTATCATAATGAAGAGCAGCATACGCTTTGGATGCAGACATGTTCATACGAAACTGTCCTAAGGAGATGGGAGAACAGACAAAACTGTGGTGGCTATACTGAAAACAGTACTCTGAAGAATGAAAGATGATGAGAAGATGCAGAAGGGAGAGTAAAAGGAGAATGAGAAGATACATGTGTTCATTAAGAGTAGGGGGACTAGGAGACTCTGTAATCGAACCATGCTCCGATGACCCCCGCTCGATTCGAGATGGCGTTTGTTACCAGGTGCGTTGCATCACATCTACCTGCAGCAAACGAACACCACTTTTATCTTTATGATATCGACCTGCAGCATTAAGGTAACGTTGCGTTCGTTTGATAACACGCCTGTGAGCTGACCGGCTTTGACTCGCTTGACGAGGTCAACTCTCTAACTCCACAGAGATCTGATTCTGGAAGGTGAGTGATATTGCCTGTTTTCGCCTTGGAATCGCAATGATCTATGTCATTGGCTTTCAGATATTTCCGTGTATCAAAAGAATGTGGTCAAGGCAGTAACGAAAACAATAAATTGAAGTGTTTAACCTCACCCGAGATTACCTCCCAACTCATCATCCTCTCCTCTATCATCAGGTTCCTCGCTACACCAAATTACTTAACGCTATCAAAATCTTGACATCGGTCTATTTCACTCAATACTCAAAATGAAGTTCTCTCAAGTCTTCCAGGTTGCTTTCATGGCTGCTACCGTCGCCGCTGCTCCTGCCGGTGAGTCTCCCATTACAACCCCCGTTTCTATCCACGATCGTGAACATGAACTGAACTGTCACCTCGACAGCTACCTCGGGCCTCGCTAAGCGCAGCGCCGACTTGGACGAGGCTATCGTCATCAAGATCTTGACTGCCTATGGTGATGTGAAGCCCAGCGCCGGCGGCGAGTACCCGCACCTTCACCCGTCCTCGAACAAGATCACCCTCGGCACCGGCCAACGCTACGACAGCAAGGAGGTGGAGGAGCTCATCAGACTCGTCTTGGATGAGGCTCACTCTCAGTACTCCAAGGCGTAAAGGCTCACGGGCGGGAGCTTTTGTTTCCATGGCAGAGTTTAGCTGTGTGGGCGTGTGGCTGGAAGATGACTTACAACCGGAGACTGACATGTCATATTCCCTCTTGGTCCCGATAGCTTACACAATATGAACGTTGTCTCTCTATGTTCTATTGGTTGAAAGCTCAACGCATGGATGTTCTCGTTTGATGGGAGTCGAGTGAAGTTTCGCACATGCCCTTTGACGTCCCAGAACGGGGCAGACCACCGTAGCTAGTTATCAGACACGGCCGTGGAAATAGCATCTTCAAAAGGGAAAAATACAAATTTAAAGGTACGAGCATCATCCCAGTGCCCTGCTGTGATAATGAAGGGACGGAATACATGATTCTTCCAAGTAACGTAGTCCAGTCCTATTCGGGGGGCCGTTGAAAGCCTCCAATGCAGGAAGCTGATAGGGCCACGAAAGTTCGTCAGGCAGTGTCTCGTGTGTGTTGCAGCCCTGTTGAAGGCCGATGTTAGTCCCCACAGTGCTGATAGAACCAACAGAAGGTTCCATTGGAAAGAGGAGCTGAGGTGCTGTAGAACCAACACAAGGTATCATTGGAAAAAAGAGCTGATGCTGTAGAACCAACACAGGGTGCCATTGGAAAAAGGAGTGGAGGTGTTGGCAGCAACTTTTTCAGGACACCTCGACCCCTACTCCGTCGGCTAGCTTCTGCAAGATCTCCTGTACCCGATGCGGCGCGAGTGGACTGCGCCCAGCTAGTGTAGAGATCGGGTGAACCAGGAGATTCTCGGACGATCCCCACACGTCTCGTA
Organism: Colletotrichum kahawae; assembly: GCA_032988895.1. NCBI lineage: Eukaryota > Fungi > Ascomycota > Sordariomycetes > Glomerellales > Glomerellaceae > Colletotrichum > Colletotrichum kahawae. The sequence goes on along the minus strand of VYYT01000005.1, from coordinate 118,553 downwards.
CTTGCGTTCCACTCGCACTCGTGGACGAGCAAGACCACCTTCCTAAGACCACCTTCATAAGACAGTAGCATCGTTCACCTCCCCCTCGCTGCCCTGTTCATAAGTACTACTGCGTAGACGCGATAAGGACCCTTGGACGAGGATGGTCTCCGATTGGGCAAGCATCATGATGAGTGCGGATAACCGGAATTAGCCCCACTAGAAATGAACCGAGACTCATTCAGGGACCTGGCGTTCCCCTTCCCAGCCGGCCCGTTCCTAGTGTAGACAAGAACCCAGTGTTCTTCACTCCGACAGCAACTTCCGGAAAGCTTGGTCCTTTACCATTTCTATACCTTGCTGTATATTGTACCTCGGCAACTTCCGGAAACCTGGCAGAGCATCTTGCAGTCAGAGGTCGCCAAAATGGCTCGAAATCATGCCGACGATGTTGGAAGCGAAACGACTCCCTTGATTATACCTTCTTCCCCTGGCGGGGAGCCCCTCGCAGCTCCGTTGAGCGCCTCCACAACGAAGTCCACACAACAACGCAAGAGTCTCGGCATCGTCACGACTTGCATCTTACTCATCCTCCTCCTTGAGCTCGGCGCTTATCTCGCCACCATCCCGCTCAATCAGGTCCTTGAGGAAATCATTTGCCGCAACCTCGACCCGCATCTGCCACCTGCCACCTGCCACCGACGAACCGCGATGCAAGAACAAGGCCGTTCAGGCCGAGCTGTCTATTGTCAGAGGATGGCAGAGCACGCTGGACTTCATCCCCGGTCTGCTTACTGCTGTGCCGTATGGCTTCCTTGCCGATAGACGGGGACGTGAGTTGGTTCTCAGCCTGTCTCTGTTGGGCATTAAGAAAACCGTAGCATCTTCAAGCGTGATTGGCTAACCGGAGCAAAGGCGCTCTTCCTGACCTGTTTCCTCACCGCCTAACATGGCTCTCTGCCATCTTTACCATCATTGGCGGCGGCCCTGCCGTCTTCAACGCCATGGTCTTCACCATCGCTAGTGACGTTGTTGAAGCAAGTCAAAGGTATGCAACCTGTCTTATCCATCATTGTCAGTTGTGTCTGGCTCACTCTTTCTCAAGATCAACCATATTCTCTTACCTCGCTGCTGCTGTAGTTGGAGGCGAGTTGCTCGCTAGTCCGTTGGTGTACTTTCTCATGGGGTTAGACGTCTGGCTTTCCATCTACGTCGGTCTGGGTTGTCTTGTCCTCAGCATCGTTGTAAGCCTCATGCTCCCCGAGACACTTCCCAAAGACCAGACAAATGGCCCTTCCGAGTCCACCCAATCGCTGCCATGGTATGACGTAGCCCGGTCAGAGCTGGCAAGACTTGGTCAGGCAGTGCTGTGGGTGGTATGGAGAGAATGGCGCGTCTTGCTGCTGCTTTTCACCTTCCTATTGACGACACTGGGCCGGTTCGCACAAGAGATTCTCCTACAGTATGTGACTAAACGGTATGGTTGGTCATGGTCACAGGTAAGAAGACCCCCTGCCCCCCTCAGCATCGCCTGCTTACTCGAATAACCCCTTAATCTAGGCCAGTCTCCTGCTCTCCGTCCGAGCTTTCTTCAACCTCATCCTCCTCACTGTCCTCATCCCGACAGGAAGCTATCTACTTATCCACAAATGGTCGAAATCGCCTCAGTTCACCAACTTATCTCTGGCGCGAGCGAGCGCCCTCCTTCTTACCGTTGGCGCCTTCGTGATCGGCCTGTCTGACACATCAGCCGCCATGGTCTTTGGCCTCGGCGTCTTCGCTCTCGGCTCAGATACAACATCCTCATCCGCAGCCTGCTGGCATCCATCGTAGAGAAGGATAATATCGGCATGTTGTATACGATGATGAGCATTGCTGAGACGGTAGGGGCCCTAGTAGCCGGCCCTCTGCTTGCTGTATCGTTCCGTACTGGTATGGAATGGGGTACTGGCTGGATTGGGCTACCATATATTTCTGCTGGTTGTCTATTGGTAGTAGCAACCACTATTGTGTTTTCCACTGGCTTATCTCGCTTGCAGCCCAAAAAGGTTGGTGGAGCGCAACGTTGAAGTCTTCGGACTTTTCCACATGAAGCATCTTAAGTCCGTCCACCAACGACTTGCCCCATAACTTATTGTAGTAATCAAATTTGACAATCTCCACTTGAATTGAGTCTCTCTCAGTGTCATCATGTAAGGTAAAGTGACGTGATAAATACGAGGCGCCGTTGACTCAAACTACCTTACACAGAAGGCTGGCGAAGCATACACACCCATTTCTGAATGCCAGTCTCCGATACATCATCAAAGCCGTCAAAGTCAATGGCAACTTCATCCACTGTTACCCACCCAAATTTCTCAACAAACGGCTGGAGTGTCACAGCAGTTTCCAGGTATGCCGAGGAACCGGTTTCATCCGCCTGCTGCAAACCCCACTCCAGAAGCTTTCTCGCGGCGCCTTGGCCCCGAACATCTGGGTAGACGTCAAGGAGACCGAGAACTAGATGAATAATCATGAGTAGGGAGAGCCAGGAGCTCGCGGAAGTTGCCGGGACTGACCTAGACACTTCTGCTCGTCGACGTACTTGTCCCGCTTCTCTTTCAGGGCGTCCAGAATATAATTCCATAACTTCATGCTAGTCACTGACGCAGCCACGGCAGCAGCCTTTTGCTCGGCAGTCTCGGCATCCTTTTCCGGAGTCCATCCATCAAGATGGGCGCGTAAAGGTGACGGTGGAAAGGTCAAGGGCACCTGCCATCGGGCGTAACCCAGGACCCTGTTCGTATCGGAATCTGATACCTTAATGAAGCGTGCCGATGCGTCCGTCCTGATGAGGCGGGCGACGTTCCGCGCTCTCATCTCGCGCATGCCTTGAGTCTCTGGCAGGCGCATCGCAGCGCGCGTGGTGCGGTCGTGAAGAAGCTCCTCGCTCACCAGAGTGGAGATGGCCAGGGCCTCGGACGGCTGGGCTAGACTGACTTGTAGAGGCATGGATCTCGGCGCGGAATAAGGTGTCTAGTGTTGTTGTTGGCAATGCAGGGAGACCACCGGCCTACCTTTCTTTTAAGCTTCCACCTGCCAGGTGTGATTGGGAGCGGCAAAAATTGCACATTCTGCAGTCCGGAGATCCCGCAACTCGGATAGTCGCCTCTTTTCACTTCTTACCCTTGCGCCCTGTGAGCCCAGCTTGAGTTTGACATGGCTCATCGATAAGTTCAACGGACCTGATTGGCGGGATCACGAATGAAGGGGGGGAGGGGTTTGTTGGTTCCAACAGACTTCACGGGAAAGTGACAAGGATAAAGAGAGGGTCTACGAAAGAAAGCTATCAGGCCGATAAATGTACCCCTGAACCCACGTACACAAAGATTTTCCCAACCATTTTTAGGCACTGGAGAGGCACATACATGGTGTTGATTCTGTCGGTTTGCAGCTAGAAGAGGGGTTCGTGTGCAATGTAGCTTCAATCCACGTCCGGACTCAATATGGAGATATTTACCGAGGAGAAAAAATGGCTACTGCTCACCAGCAAGTAGAATTTTGAACAATGGTTTGATGTCCGGCTGGGGCTTGGATAAGAGCAGTTGGAGACTACCTGCCTCAATCGGAAACCAGGAGGATCACGAGACCATGATACCCGCGGGTCCAGCTTGATTATGGAAAACGACTTACCTATGGCGTGATGCATTCAACATGAGGCGGGGTGGAAAGTCCAAAATGCCCGCGGTTCATTGATTGCAGCTTGACGCCAGGCTTGGCCAGCCTCGACGGCACTGCTCCCCGAAGTCATTGGCCAATTTCCATTTCTCATCTGAATAGTTCTACCGTCAAGTTTTGGTTTTGTTCAATCGGCTTGGCGAGCCTGTTGTCTTCGAGGAATACCGGGGGCGACAGAACCACAAGCGATATGGGATCATATCGCCCCTATCTACGCCTGCGCCTACTAAGGTTTCCTAACGCATACACAGACCAATTTGAATACGTGACCATCTACCTACGAACGTCGCCACGTTTCACCCATGGTGAAACCTACAGTGGCCTTAGTGAATCCACGTCCCGTCGCAGCTCTCTTTACTTGGCCGCGATACACTTGTGATGACGTGAAGTCAAACTAGAACAGAGTTGGAACAGCAGGTGCTCCAGCCGTCTTGGTGAAAGGCCCCTTTTCGTAAAGCGGGACGGTGCGCTTGTTGCTCCAGTCCACCACCTTCTCAAAGTTCCTGCACTTGTGCTGGGTGCTGAAATCAGGCCAAGGGTCGTCACTGGATTTCTCTAGTAAGCCTTTGCTCGTCATATGGTGCGAACTCACAGCTGGCAATGTTGCAAGTTCGGGTAGCTCATACCGCCCATCGACCCAAGCATATGTCAGACTCCCAGACTGGATTCAAGTCATCAGCTTTTCATCATCTTCCAAAACTCAAAATCTGGGCATTCCCAAACTCACTCGGATGTGCATTGCAGATTTTGTCGCAAAATGTCAACGCAGTGGTCAAGGTGGTTCCGCAAAGCCTTTTCCTTCTGTGTGCCAATCGCATCGCCCAGTTCGTGATAATACTCGAAGTGGGTTGCCTGCCACAGAAGGTTGAGACAGTGAAGTTGGTGAAAGACTGTTTTTTCCTCGAATGTACAAGTTTCAAAATGACTCTGTCGACAGGTTTGGTGGGAGACTAACCTTCAAGAGTGCCCATATACTGGCCACCAAGCTCCTGTGGAAGTCTCACAGCTATTTCAGGGTCTTTTCCAATCTTGAGGATCTCCTCCTCAGTCAGGGAGAATGCTCCCACTATGGATTGCTGTCAGCTCGCAACTTAATGGCTTTCATTATATTAGGCTCACTATGAGTAATCTGATGCCATGCAGAGTCGACAGTATCACTTGGTGGTCCTTTGTAAGGGCTCGAGAAGAAGACAGACCCTTATGAGAAGCGTCAATAATATGACAACTCTCGTGGAAGGATTGATAAGTACCATTGAACTTTCGAAGAGTGTATGGGTTATCCCCTTCCAGTATTGAGAGCGCAGGAGCTGGAAGTAAAGTTTAGCTTACATTCGCAATACGTTGGAGCCATGGCGAATGGGGATACTAACACCAGCTCGAAGCGTAATCGATGCATTGCCTTTGATTCTGTCACGGGCTAGAGCCCGGCCGAGATCTCCGGCTTTGCCGGAGCAGCTACCGAGATCCGGCTCCGCCGGTTCCACTATTCTGCTGTAGTACACCGCCTAGCCCCAGTCTGTATCACTGTTACTAGGCGCCTATCCCTATAAAGTCCTTTCCTCCTTCTTTAGCTTAGAATAGTTAATTAACAGCACCTCTACGTTAAACAAGCCTAGGGGCCAGCCCCTTATATATTCTAAGCTTAACAACAAAAGACGCTATATGAAACCTCATAAGAGCGATATAACGATTCGCTAGAGGGTAGTGCAAACGAGAAGATGCTATATAGAACCTCACGAGAGCAGCACGATAGATCCGCTAGAGGGTAGCATAAACGACGCGATAAATACTAAGATTAATTACTAGATCAACGAAGCGGTTAATATAAGCGTCCGTCCTCTTTAGGACCAGATAGCCTAGCAGATAGCCTAGATAACGCAGCTCTTAACAGCTCTGAATAGGCTTATATCAACGGATAGAGCAACCCCTACGCTGCTTATGAGCAGCATACTAACCCTATCTATAGCTAATATAACTATATAAGCAATAAGCGACAGCATTACAACAATAGTAGTTAAGCCCTATAAACCAACCTCAACTAGACGACTGAGGCTAATACTTCCTGACCCCCTAAAGTTCGATAGCATAAGACGACGGTTTCTATAGTAAGCTCTAGAGATAAACTCAAAGCTATAGATCGACGCTAAAGCTATAGGTAGAGAAGAGAGCGCGTTCGCATATATCTACGCTAGGCTAGGGGGAACTACCTAAGCGATATCCTCTACCTTCTTCGCTAATAGAGTAGCCTGAGGAGACACCTCTTTAGCTCGATTTATAGACTATCTTGAAAGAACGTATAGGGACCTAAACGCTGAAACCTAACCCTTAGATAAGTTATATATTATATAGTAACGAGAGGAAGAGAGTTTTACTTTCTTCTTTCCTAAGTTTAAGAAGGAGCTTACAGTAAGTAAGGGAGGATCTCAGTAAGATAAGATCAAGATTAACTACTTAGAAAGCGTACTGAATTCCTAGTTAAGCAACCTATTGATAGGGGTACCAGAAGCGCCAAAGGACTACCACTAGTTCACAAAACTGCTTCTCACTATGGGATCCCGCTTAGATAGCAGGAAGCTTAGGGACCGCTACCTCAGTTATACTTCCTAGAAAGTGCTATAACCCAACCGCCAATAAGATATAGATAGAGATATACTAATATCTGGCGTTAGCTACGCTAAAGGCAAGGAGAAGATAAAGTCACATCGCTAATAAAGCAGCTCCTTATCTAAAGACCTGCTATAGCTCGTGAGAGACACCTATAAGTGCTTTAACTGCAACCAGATCAGCCATATTACTATACAGATCCTAAGCTGAAGCATGCCTATCCTATAAAGGTCAAGAAAGCTAAGAAGCAGGAAGAGAGCAGCAATAAGAGTCCTATAGAGGAGCTAGGAAGCTCTGAGGCTAAAGAGAGCTTAGGAAAAGAGTAACTCTACCGCAAAGTTAGGCGTTGGAGGCTAAACTTAGTGATATCACAAAATAGAAGCAGTTTAAGCATCACATAAGCAGTAAGTCAGCAGTAATCACTACCCGCATACATAAGGGCACTCAAGCAGACGCCCTGATAGACATAAGGTGCAACTTATATACCCTTATTAACCACAACCTGGCCTGCAAGCTCCACCTACTAGTAGTGGACCGCTCTGAGTAGGTACTAGGCAGCTTTAGCAACGCTATAGGCACTATAAAAGCAATAAGTGTGGTTGTCTTTAACCTTAAGCTATACGGTTATGATAAGAAGATCTTCGCATATACTATATATAGCCTTAGCGATAATCTGTTCCTAGGGAAGCCTTAGATAGAGAGGAACTATATCCTATATAATACTACTATACAATAGATATAATATAGGAGGGGCAGTATAGACCTACGTCTAAAAGGTGAGGAAGAGCTAGGACGAGTACACTAGATCAGAGCTACCCGCCTCCTCCTAGGAGCCCCTTTCGTAACGCTTTATAAGAGGGCATAATAACATACCAAAGGAACTGCAGGATATAAAGTTTGAGTAATTAGCCTAGTAGATATATAGAAGGCTTTTATAAAGAAGACTAAGAAGGCAGACCTAAAGGCCCTCCTCCTACCAGCTATACTAGCTAAGTTCCAAGAGCTATTCCAACCTGACGAAGCCGCTAACCTTCCGCCACATCACCCCAGGGTCGACCATAAGATCCCTATCAAACAGGATAGTAGTGGTAACGAAGCCGTACTACTATGGGGTCCGCTCTATAGCGTGTCACGAGAAGAACTCCTCATCTTCTATAAGACCCTATAAGACCTACTCGATAAGGGCTTCATCTGCGCTAGCAGCTCAGAAGCATCAGCCCTAATACTATTCATATATAAACCAAACGGAGGAATATGTTTCTGTGTTAACTACCGCGCTCTTAACAAGCTTACTAAGTGCAACTAATACCCTCTTCCCTTGATTCGAGAGACGCTACAGACTGTTAGCACTACTAAGTGGTTCACTAAGCTAGACATAATAGCAGCACAACCTCCCCGAAACAACTCTCCGGCTTGGCACGGGCTGTTAGTGCCAAGCTAAGGAGGGGCCCCAGTTTCCGCGGTTTGCCGCTGCGCGCTGGGGTAGATTAGCTATACGCTAATCAAACCCTTAATAACGCATATTTTTCCCTCGAATCGAGCCGACGATTATTTAACTTAACGAGCTGCCGTCGACGCGAGATCGCCTTCCGTAGGCTAGATAAAGTCTTCTTGAGGCTAGCAAGAAGCAGAGGTTCTATCTAGTCTCCCGAAGGAGCCGGGCGAATTTCTTTCCCGGCATAAGCGGTGCTTCCGGGCCCAAATTCAACACCACCGACCGACTGTTCGACTTCGATCCCTCAGCATATTTTCCCCTAACGATCGAAGACTCCCTCGGAGAGTCAACCGACAGTAGGGTCGCAGCATACGCTTACAGCTGTATATAGCAGTGCCTATTACAGAGCCTAACAGGAAGCCTTATAACCTGACCTCGCAGGGTTTTGCCCCTTGTGGTTTTCCCTGCGGCGATTTGCCCTTTACGATATACTACGGACGGCTTCTAGGACGGTGTATAAACCAGCTACCTGCGGGAGCTAGGTCGAAGGAAGGGTTATCTTGGCGGAATTGCGGTACAGGGACGAACATATCACTGTCTCGGGTAAGCCAGCGGCACCTAGAGACAGCATAAACACATAGTTACCTTCGGGCACGACTTGGAGGACGATTTGGACTGTATCTAGTGTTAGCTATAGACCTACGGCCCTCCACGCCACATACCCTTCGGGAGGTCTGCCGCAAGGGCGGCTGCGCCCTTGCCGCCACGGCGTTAAATACAAAACAAACAAACAAACAAACATAATAGCAGCATTCCATAAGATCCAGATCATACAGAGAGAGGAGTATAAGACAGCCTTCTAGAGGAGATATAGGCTATTTAAATAGCTAGTTATCCCCTTTAGGCTCATAAAAGCCTCTACCATATTCCAACAATATATCAATAGCATACTTCGAGAGTATCTAGACGATTTTATAATAGCATATATAGATAATATCCTAATCTACTTAAACAGCTCATAACAAGACCATAAAGCAAAGGTCAAGCTAATACTGCATAAGCTTGCTGCAGCAGGGCTACATTTAGACCCTCATAAGTATGCATTCTCTGTGAAGACAGTTAAATACCTAGGGTTTATTATTACAGCTGGAGTTAGTATCTCTTGCAACCCTGAGAAACTGAAGGCGATTAAGGAATAGGTAGCTCTAAAGATAGTTAAAGGAGTCCGAAGCTTCCTCAGGTTTACAAACTATTACTAGATCTTCATCCTAGCATACTCAGAGATTACTAGACCCCTGATAGCTCTTATAAAGAAGGGTATCCTTTTCTACTAAGGTAAGGAATAAGAAGCAGCATTCCAGGAGCTTAAGAGGATCTTTACTACTAAGCCTGTTCTACATCAACTAGACCCTAAGCGCACAACCTATGTTGAGGCCGATTGCTCAGGCTTTGCCCTTAGAGGCGTACTCTCATAGGAAGATAAGCATAGCAGACGTCATATAGTAGCCTACTACTTACAGCAGCTTAACGCTGCCTAGTTTAACTATCTGATATATGATATAGGCTATGCAAGAAACTGGATTGGTTGCACCATAAGTATACCGTTACGAAGGTTATCTCACTATACGTGGTAGAGCTCAACGTGCCAACAGCTATATACCCACGCTTCCACGTGGATACCCTGAAGCGTGCAGGTAACAACCCTTTACCTAGGCAAACGCTAGACGATAAGCAGCCGCCCCTAATTATAGATAATAAAGGTGAAGAGACCTAGAATATAGAGAGTATTAACGCTACTGCCTGGAAGCGTTAAGGGCGTGGGAGATGCTGTGAAATGCTAGTTAAGTAGGAAGGATATATAGAGAGAACCTAGGAGCCTATCGAGACGCTCTAGGGGATAGAAGTAATAGAGGCTTATAAATAACGTTATAGCCCTACGATAAAGCATAACGGAGACCTAGCTCTAGCGCTATAGATACGCTGCTAGAGGGGAGTAGGGAGGTAATATCACAGGCTAGAGCCCGGCTAAGATCTCCGGCTTTGCTGGAGCAGCTACCGAGATCTGGCTCCGCTGGTTCCACTATTCTGCTATAGCACACTGCCTAGCCCCGGTCTATATCACTACTACTAAGCGCCTATCCCTGTAAAGTCCTTTCCTCCTTCTTCAGCTTAGAATAGTCAATCGACGGCACCTCTACGTTGAACAAGCCTAGGGGCCAGCCCCTTACAGATTCATGCATTGTTTACTGGTCACATTGAAGGAGAGAAGAAATATGCAACTTATCGTTGAAGTTATCGCCAGGGCCCAAGGAAACCAGAAGGTGTAGGTTTGGCGTCGAAACGCCGAGCCACCAGAAACCAACGTATCGATTCTCAAGTCGTCATCCGTGGGAAAAGCCGCCCATTGAGCTTTCCGAAAGGTGAACATAATCGCAGACGAGATTTCTCAGGTCTACAGTTAATTACGTGTGCGCCTGGGATCACTACGTGAACAAAATCTGTCGGCCATGTCTTCAAAGATAAACTTGCTTGCGCTGCGCGCAGACCAAGGATGCTTCGCTTTGATGTGCGAGTCTTGCCATTCTCGAGCTCGATAGACAGCCTTGATCGTCCGAGCCCAAGCCTAGTAACGATTTATGGGGCACGGCGTCACGTCATTTCCGACATTATGAGACATCACTTATCAGACACTTCACTCTGGGACCTAGAATCCCCCGCACTAAGCGACTCCGGCCGACGGCGCCAGCAAAAGCTTAGCCGCCCGGGGCAATCCGTGAGCGGAGCCGGGGGAAGGGATGCGAAAGTTTGCCTGTGGAGACCGGTGAGACTACAACCTTGTCTTGTCTGATGTGTGGTCGAGACCGGCTGGTGAATCACGACAGAGGATCAGAAAGCCCCTAGTCCCTGCAAGTCAAGTCGGTTCGGTTGGTGACTGTCCATTAACAGGCAATCGAACCCCAGACATGAGATTTACTTTCGTTACTATAATCATGTTGTTGCACGAACAAGTGACGATAGATTGAGGCCCCTCAACGTCCAAATCTGGGAATGTCGTATGTTTTCCCTGCCAGGCCTAACGCGCCAAGCCCTTCAAGCCAGGGCCTGGTGCATCTAGATTGATCATCCGCCACCCTCCAACGAGTGAACAACACTGGTCGACCTGCTCCGTATACGGCCTGCTAATCTCGTCCCTGGGGGCTTGCGAGTCATGATTACCTGGCAGGACCTCGTCGGAAAGGAGTTGATTACCGTATCAGCTCAAACGGCTCGTAATCCGCTCAGCCATGTCTTCCGCTGGACCGATAGGCCAGAAATGAGAGGTAGTTCTGTTGGTTATCATTGTGCCTACCCATCCCTTGTAGACATGGGTTGAGCGGATGACAAGCCGTTTGAGTTTCTACGGTAAGTCCCGCCCCAATCCCTGACTGCTCACCCACGTCAATGCTAACTTGTCATGTATCGAAGTGACATCTGCGTTTTGGCTGTTGATGTCTCTAGTTCCTGGCACATCTCGCCATCGTATCGACCAGGGGAGAAGAATACAATGGTCTGTGCGAAATGCGACAGAGACACCGTTTGAATTCCCATTTGGAGCAGAAGTCTCGTTGGATGTTGATGCAGAGTCAACTACTCTTTCAACAGCACCTCCCAAAAACAGTAAACACGGATGCAATGAGACAAACATCAAGTGGAGCTGGACTGCGCCTTAACGCGCTACGGTGTCCTGGACAAAAGATAAGCAGTTTTCGAACACCTTCAGAGATGTCGTCTTCGCGATGCCTGATTCTAATGTGTACAGTAGACGGACTTCCCCTCGTTGGCCTCGTATCTACAAACCTGCATGTAACGTTCCACGCACTCGAACACGCTCGGGAATACATGTTTGGACCCACGATGCTTGCAGGCTGTGATCACATCTTCACGATGTCTAGAGGATTAGTAAGATTCATTTTTGACCTCCTCCTTTAGAGGAAGCTGCCTTGGGGCTAAAGTTTATAAGAAGAATGGAAATCCCAAGATTCGCCTGACAACTCAGACCACATCTCTCGTCATCAAGAAACCATACCGAGCTTCTCTCCAACAGTCAACTACTTTCAAAACTCCAAAGTCATTCATCATGCAGTTCTTCTCCTCTGCCACTATCTTCCTGGCCGCCATGGCCGGCGTCGCCGTCGCCGCCCCCGTTGACACACCCGCCGGTAAGTAAGACTTCACACTTGCGCAAGCTCATTCTCATATCAGAGATAGGCAAGGTCGACGCCCGCTCCGCCTCTGAGATGCTTTCTGCTAGAGACATCAAGCTCGTCCGCGAGATTCTGTCCAGCAGCGAGACCTTCCAGAACGCTGTTGCTAAGCGTGAGGTCGACGAGCGCGAGATCCCCGTGTACATCATCTTCACCTACGCCGAGTAAAGGTCGTATTGTAGACTAGATCCAAGAGAGGGGGAGGCTTCCAACAATCGCCTCAAGCGTTATGTAGGATGTGGGTGCTGGTCTGTAGCTATAACATCGAGGAATCATCGTTCATGTAATTACAAAGATGACCAAAATAAATCCGTCGATGTGAAAGTCACTAAGTACTTGAAAAGCTCAAGACAATACGAAGACAGTACATATGTTCCTAAAGCTAGTATCATGGTGATGGTGATATGGCAGTTTTCATTTCAAGTGGCTTCCGAGGTATCACCTGCCTTGTTCAGAGAGTGATAAGGCTTGACGATGACTGAGGCGAAACAGGGGATTCCAGGAATGTCGTCTTATGGTCATGTAAACTACAAAGCTTTGGCAGGGGTCAACTTTAGTCACTGCGTTAGCGTGATTTTCCCAAACATACTATATATATTTACCCTCTCCGCATCTATCTCTCTCCCCCAACCTCTACCTTGCTTTCACTGCTGTCACACTTTTCTTTATCTCCATGAACTTTTCGATCAGATTCGTTCCCGACTGCGAAGTTATATAGCTTTGAGAACCGTCATCACATATTATATCCACCACAGAAAATGGACAAGGCTGGATCTGAAAGCCAGGAATTCCTCCTTCACGAAGGAAAAAGAGACCTCAAATGCCCACGGTGCAGCCGGAGGCAGAAAGTCACATTGTTTAGCTTTGGGGGCATTTTTTTCATCTTTCTGTCAATTGTCATTTTCATCGTCTCAGTCCGGCGGGACATTACTGACAGCAACTGTGCCAAGTTGCTGTCTCCATACTGTATGCTCCCAGCGGCCAGACCACTCACCAAAGGACGACATTTCTGACGCGGAAACAGCTCCTGCAATTGATGCCGTCGAATACGAATGGGTCACGTACCAAAACAAATTCGATCAGCCGTCAGCGTACCGTGGGCAGCCGACTCCAGAGTTAGAGCAGGCCTGGAGCGACCTTATTGCATGAATGTCTTCCATCTCGCTCAATATAACCAAGACGGGCTACTAACTTTTACCAGTGGAACTTATCAATGTACCTGTAGAGAAGCTTCCCGCCCTCAACAAATCCACAGCCGGACCATGGCGGCACCCTACCCGAGAGCAAGGTGGGGGCGTAGCTGGGTTCATCGAAGTTTTCCACCAGCTCCATTGCCTTGTAAGTGGTTCATGAATATTCGAGAGAACTTGAATTAATCAACGTGAAGAACCTTGTCCGCCAGTTCACCTACCGTGACTCGTACAATTACAGCATGGAGGTGCCGTTCGGCGACACCGCGGCAATGCTACGCCTCCACGTAGACCACTGCATTGAGACCATCAGACTCAATCTTATGTGCGCGGGCGATGTTACGCCCTTCTTAGTGACACTCGATCCCCAGAACAAGCTGGGAGAATCGCCAGACTTTGAGACGTTGCATAGATGCCGGAAGTTTGACAAGTTGGCGGAGTGGTCGAAGTCCCATGTAGCTAGCCACGAGCTCCTGAAGAATGAGCCAGGAAGAAAGCAAGAATAGACGCACCATCAATTAGCGACGAGGGAAGTAATGTTGGCATCTGAAAATCAGCAAACAGGGGACTTTCAGAGTGGAAAGTTATGTTGGCTCCTTGATTACTTTCGTGTGCGCTATGAGATAGCTCCTGAGAAGCATTCTCCAAGCCCTGATTAATGTCCACTACCTACTTATGATCGAGGGGCGATAAGCGTTAGAAGCATTACAATCTAGCTTAAATAGCTAGTGGCTATAGAGTCTTTTCAACCTCCCCGAAACATCTCTCCGGCTTGGCACGGGCTGTTAGTGCCATGCTAAGGAGGGGCCCCAGTTACCGCGGTTTGCCGCTGCGCGCTGGGGTAGATTAGCTATAGGCTAATCAAACCCTTAATAACGTATATTTTTCCCTCGAATCGAGCCGACGATTATTTAACTTAATAAGCCGCTATTAACTCGAGATCGCCTTCCGTAGGCTAGATGAAGTCTTCTTAAGGCTAGCAAGAAGCAGAGGTTCTATCTAGTCTCCCGAAGGAGCCGGGCGAATTTCTTTCCCAGCGTAAGCGGTGCTCCTAGGCCTAAATTCAACACCACCGACCGACTTTTCGACTTCGATCCCTTAGCACCTTTCCCCCTTATAATCAAAGACTCCCTTGAAGAGATAACCGACAGTAGGGTTGCTATATATGCCTACAGCTGTATATAGCAGTGCTTGTTACAGAGCCTAACAGGAAGCTCTATAACCTGACCTCGCAGGGTTTTGCCCCTTGTGGTTTTCCCTGCGGCGATTTGCCTTTTACGATATACTATAGACGGCTTCTAGAACGGTGTATAAACTAGCTACCTACGGGAGCTGGGTCGAAGGAAGGGTTATCTTGGCGGAATCGCGGTATAGGGAAGGATATAGGACTATCTCGGGAAAGCTAGCGGTACCTAGAGATAGCATAGATATATAGCTACCTTCAAACACGACTTGGAGGACGATCTGGACTGTACCTAGTGATAGCTGCAGACCTACGGCCCTCCACGCCATATACCCTTCGGGAGGTCTGCCGCAAGGGCGGCTGCGCCCTTGCCGCTACGGCGTTAAACAATAAACAAACAAAACAAACAAACAAACTCTTCACCGAATGATTCGATCCATGCTGGGAGCTCATCCACAAGATACTCGTACCACAGCTTACCACTCTTGCTGCGTAAGAGCTTGTGTTCTTGGCTACTTTCGAACTTCTCAAGGTCAACCACAACGTCGATCGCCTCGTAAGATGAGTCGATTACGGACTCGATTTTGTCCGTGGTCATAAGAATGATACCAGGATATGCCGCAAAGCTTTCGTACTCAAGGTGCTGCAGTCTCTCTGCTGCTTCTACCAGAAGAACGGCACTCCATCGCAAAGCGCAGTATGATAACTGTTGAAGGCGTGAAAGTTCTGAGACAATCACTAGTGGCCTATGGAAGCTTTCCGCCATGCCTATTTCCTGTTAGAGCTTCAATGCTTTCCATCAATTCCGGATGCCATCCGCTTATGATATTTTACCCACCCAGTGCGACATTTCGAGCCAGCTTTCTCGGCCCATGCAATAACATGACGAGTCCGGATTTTGAGTCGGAAACCTCCTTTTGCGGTACCATACAATCACTAGAAGTCTGGGATGACAAAATAGATCCCACGAGAGATTCCCAGACATTGCACACGGTGTGCAAATCTGGTTGGCGAACCAAGGTTCTGTTCCACTTGTTTTCGTCCCACACAGCAGCTTTCAACTGTGATATCTGAATACCAACAGCCTCACGCCTCGATGAAAGGAGATACGCCGCAATATCGTTACGACAGATAACATGATAATCGTCAATGTCGATGGCTGAAATCTCAGTATCCTCGCTGGAACCATCAGGCCCAATACGAAACGGCCTGGATTCCGCTGCTGTGGTGTGGTGATGCTCATCAAGCCAGTTGTCGCTACCATAGTCATTGTGTAGTATTTCCTCGGAGTTAGTCATGTCGATTATGACCTTTTCTTTGACATAGGTCTACAAATGTTAGTTCCCGCTTGCCCTCAAGTGAATACCCGAAAGTATATCGATAGAATACACCGGAATGCCTTTGCGCTCCAAGCCTTACCTGCCAAGGTCTTTCTGCAGACAATGCATGAGTTTGCCCTCCTGTTCTGACCCCATGCAGAGTCTGAGGTCCCATAATTAAGCCTTCATAATCCCATATGCTCGGGCCTTGCAGGCAAAGCGACATATAGCGCCGACCAAGTTGAGAAAGCCGGGCGTACACGGCCCTCCGCTCCCCCACGGCCATCAAACTGACCGGTACCACAGCTAGGTTGTCGACGGTTGCCTTGACTGTACCTTCAAAGTACTGAATCGTTCTGTTTGTCGTTACGAGATGTGTTCTAGAAGCAGTACCAGGTCGACATACGACTTCTTCAAGAGCCAAATGCCAGTATCGCGATCCATCTACCTGACCGTAACGCTCTTCCATATGTCTTACCATCAGACACTGCTCGTGACTGACGAAAGATTGTGTTTGAGGACGCTCATAAACAATCTGCCCAGGAGGGAATAGCGTCCATAGGAACTCGAATGATACTTCTCCACTCTCCTGCATTTCATTCCTTTGCGATTCAGCCGATGGGAAGATGTGATCTATGAATTCCAAGACCCCTTTAAAGCCGCTACATCGAGTACCATCGATACTCCCTTCCAGTGCCGTCGCCGTCAAATGCCTTTTTATTGCCTCCTTCATGAAGAAGAGACCTTTGAATTGGCTTTCCGGGACAATGATATGATCGGAAGCCTCCCTAGTCAGAAGGACTGTTCTCCTCTGGATGAACTGAGCAACACGGCTGGATGATGTCAATAGAAGTTCCTCTGTCATCTTTCGGCCCATTGTGTTGAATTCCGTGAAAATTGCGACGGTAAATCCAGTTGAAATTTGTGGTCTTAGTTGCGACGACAACGGTCCCATGAATCTAGTCTTAGATCCCCTTTCCGGTAGAAGCATCCATTCTGCCGAAGATTCCGCTAGATATTCATGTGTTAAGACCTGGAGTCGACCTCTGGCCAGGTCGTCATCTTCTTGAAGAACCCATCGCTTCGTCACTCGGATGAGAACATCCCGCAGATCGTCAGGTTGAAGGATTATGCGGACAGAACGAGGATCGTCAGAGATAGAACTAAAAGGCTCGTAATTCTGGTTGGAACTCAAACTCTCGTCTGATTCTGCAGCGTTTTCCTCATTCTCCACGTTGATTACGTTGATTGGGGACTCTTACAGAATCCGTTGAAAGGCATCAAAGCCGGCAAAAACCGACATGGTAGAGGAATTCGGCCGTTGCTCGGTACTTCCGTGGGAAGTCAAGACGTCTCGATCACCTTAGCGATTCCCGGTATGAGATTTTGCAGTCTCAGGCTCGATGCTTGAAAATCTCTAAAACAAAAGGACTTCAACAGAGGAAGGATGATAACGTTTTCGTTCGGTTGAACAGGCCGTGGTGACAGCGGGGAAGATATTGCCATGGCACCACAATTTCAATGGTACCACAAATGAGAAGCAAGAGGGAGGGGGCGTCCTGCAGTCTCTCGGCTGCAGTCA
Organism: Colletotrichum kahawae; assembly: GCA_032988895.1. Lineage (NCBI taxonomy): Eukaryota > Fungi > Ascomycota > Sordariomycetes > Glomerellales > Glomerellaceae > Colletotrichum > Colletotrichum kahawae. The sequence continues at coordinate 101,300 of VYYT01000005.1, read as the reverse complement.
GCATTCGGGCCTTCTATTGCCCAGGTTTAGTCCCCTGATCAGCCTTTCTTTCGGCAAATTGCGTGGCGAATAAATGCTCAGATGTTTATGGTAAGGTAGCGACTACCCCGCAGACTTTTGTGAACAGACATCCCTCTTGGCCCATCCCGCCCGTTCACTGCTTCTCAGGAAGTAAGAACAACGAAATTGATACATCATGAATACAGACCAGTCTCGCGCGGGTGCTAATCAGGACCAAACCGATCGGGAATTGTTCATGTTATCAATGCGGATGTCGAGGACTACCCATTCCAGCAGCGGAAAGGAGATAACCAAGTCAGAAAATCCAAAAGAGTTCGAGTCCTTGCCATCGTTTGGAAGCCTTTCAGAATATGACATTGATGGAGTTACCGAAGCTCGACTATGGGAACTGGAAGCCGGCAGGCTTTTTGAGGCTCTTGGAGGTCCTCGTCTGTTCCTGGAAGCTGCAACAATGGCTCCAGGTCCCGACAAGTCCAACACAGATGCGTTCGATCAAGTCGAACTCCTTGCAAGCCCAGTCTTGTCTGCTCTTGCCATCTATGGTCTCGATGATCAATCGAGTCTGAAGTACCAGCAGTCTTACAAGGATCTCGGAACTGACTCCGTCTCTGAAACGGCAATCAGGAGGCTCGAGAGACGTTTTGGTCTGGTAGTCGACGTGCTTGAATTTAGTAACTTCCGCCATCCGCCTGCGTGCAAGGGTGCATACGACTACGAACCCGACATTCCGGCAGAGTCAGCTCCAGAAAAGGCAGCCAGCATCATATCAGATACCGATGGGCGAAGATACTACGCCTTAATTGACTATTTGACGGCTACGGTAGCATGTCATGTTGCGTCTGGATTCGAGGACGACGGATCCCACAGGCCAAAGTCTTATTGGCAAGTAATAACATTAACGGTCATTGCAAAGATGGCGGTAAAGATGAAGATTTTGGTGCGTTGCCTGCCAGTCTTTGCAAAAACGTCTATGCTTTCATGGCAAAAGTTTGGATACCAATCCCTCGATACTCAGGATTCATACGTGAAGGCCTATTTGTTCGACATGTGTGAGGTTTCTTCAACCTTGTTCTCAGTCATGTGGGGCGCATTGTCGGATTTGCAGACAAGGACTTCTCGAGGGCTGCAAAAAGATGACTTCGACATTTCAACTATCATCTACAGCATTGGTACAAGGCGTGTTCCAGCGATTGTCTATCAAGATAGGCTAGGTCAGCTTGCAGGGTCGCACACCGGCCTAGCCCTCGGTATGGGTCGACGCGCATTAGATATTCTTGTTGAAATTGCCAAACAAATTCAACAAAGTCAGAAAGCGGGCAACTCGAATCGCCATTCACATTTCAAGAATCCTCTACCAGAACTCAGCATTGAGGTAACGCAGCAAAAAGGACAAGGTTGGATGTATGCATCCAGTCGGTGGCTGAGCTCATCAGCGTGATGGTACCCCTGTCCTGTATGAATCCAAGCATGAGCAGCGGTATTCAACGCGCCTGTGCTGCAGTCCAAGCATCAAACACACTCCTGAAGATACATTCTGGAGCACAGGGCTACACGGCAACAATTAACTTACGACATACTGCGCAAAAGCCTCAAGACCTCACGAGTATCATACATCAGCCGCGAAGCCAGTCGCTCTCGAAATCTCCTTTCTTTTCTAGGCAGAGAAATGCAGAATTCGGCACATCAGGGCTGTTTAACGAGTACTTTCCCTTGGATACACCCCGGTTTGCACCTTGGGTGCGAGGGACTTCTATCATCAGTCCTCGGTTACGTCACTCTTAGCTCTCCGTTTCCAAGGCCTCTGAACACTGGGAGATAGCAGAGACAGCTATAACCATCGCATGTCTCGGCTATACAATTTCGGTCCTTGTTGGATGCTCGTTTCTGGTGATCGGGGGCCTCCTGGCTGGATTCTTAATAGGAGAACGTATTCCGGGCGTGGATCCCTTCAACTTGACCATGTTCTCATGGATTATCGCCGGCTTCATCGTGTTGGTAGCCAAAAGTATCCGAGTCGCCGAATGGCCTTGGCGCGATTTTCTTCTTGGGCGAGTGACGACTCGTAGTGTTCGCGAACTGGTGAGTGTCACCAACGCAGATGAGCAAGCAGTCCTGTTGTACCTGTTATCGATTGATGGTAAAGCACCACTCGTCAACCGAGGACCATTTAACAGCGTCTTTGCGTCAAAGGGAGATGGAGGGTTCTCAATTGATGTACAGCCCATGCTCAAGACCTTGCTCGCAAGTGGTATAATCGTTGTTGAGGTCCTTTCGCCCGGTGGTCCGGTGCTAATATGTTTAGACCTGCGGATGGAATTGAGTACGTTGCGGCATCCTTTCTTGTGGAACGTTCCTCATGATCAGCCTGACGATATTCCTGTTCTTGCGTGTCTGGAAGTGGCCTGTAGAGAGGATGGAGAGTACCGAGATTTGATATTTTCAGTTTGCCAGCTTCGGTGGCACAAAGTGATTGGGATCTACTGTGGAGAGTCTCATCGGGTTGTGTAACTCAGTAAACATACGTCCGTCCCTTTCGATTTTGCTAAACATGTTATTCTTGAGACACCTTGCTAGGCTTGATATTAAACTCATCGATCATTGACTGCTCAAAATCTTCTCTTTCAAGCCTTCAAACTTGTCGTTCGCAATTCATAACTCATCAGAGCTTTTTATGGTCGGTACTCTTTTTAAAAGTTCTGAGAAGTCTTCTGCGAGAAGTGTGCTTAAGTTACACTAAGCAGTAATTATTTCGATGGGAACATTGCTACACTTAGGCATTCGGCAATGGGGGAAAAGACGGAAGAAGGTGGACGGGCAATTGGGGTCGCACACCATCTACTCGCTGCCGTGATTTGTGGAATACTAAATGATTGAATAAATATTCGGGTGATCCCATCTTAAGTCATTCATTTGCGACGGAGTGAGCCGTGGGCCTTGTGCGGAACGGTTTAGGAGCAGACAAGAGGGTGACTTTCAGGTACGCCGAACATTTCGTCACTACAGTCATGTTATCATCTATCATCAAGGAGTGCCGTATATATAATCCAAAGCAATACCATCTGCTTTGAAGCATTCGTCTAAGCGGGCTTCGCAGCAGCAAAAGGTTGGGGGAAAAGAATTCGTGACTCCCAAGTCAACGCACAATCAGGAATCGGAGTTTCACTTCTCAAATGACCGAGGCCATGTTGAAACTACGACCTCCAATTAATGTCGAAAATATGCAACTACTGATACATTGCAGACAAATGAAATCTATAATCGACAATGACCGCCCTGGTATCTCAAACAAAGCCATCAACGCCGATGTACCCAATTTCACAAACGAGTGTCACCAACCATCTCCCCTCAGCGACCACCGTTGACCTTCTTGCCATGCTGCTCGGCCTGCATAGCGTTCATGCCAGCGTTGAGCTTACCAAACTGCCACTCGGGGAGGGTGATACCAGTCTGCTCGTTGATGGTCGTCATCAAAGGCGGCAGCATCTGGTACAAGTTCCTCATCGTATCGACCCCAGAGTTGGCACCGCCCTCGCCGGCCTGAGACCCCGTGTTCCACACGCTGATCTTGGGCTCCAATCCACGAATGGCCGAGGCGTTCGCCTTGGCCAGCTCGACGTAGGTGCCCTTCTCGATCATCAGGTACTGCATCAGACCCGCCGGGCCGCCAAAGGCCTGCGCCATCTTGCCGTAGGCGTCCGCCATCGCGGACAGACCCTCTGCCTTCTTCAGCGACACCGCGAGGTCCGCGTCGGCCGCCAGCTGCGTCGCGTACTGCGCCGCCTCGGCGTCGAGCTTGTTCTTCTCGAACCGCGCCTTGGCGTCCGCCTCGATGCCGTACGCGCCGGCCTCCGCCTCGCGCTTGTTCTTCTCCGCCTTCGCCCGCGCATCCGCCTCGACGGCGTACGCCTCCGCATCCGTCGCCTGCTGCCGCGCCTCGCGCTCAATCGTCGCCTTGACGACGTCCCGCGCGCGCAGGCGCTCAATCTCGGCGCCCGCGCGCTTCACCTCGACCTCCTTCTTGAGGTCCTCGTCCTTGCTCTCGAGCGCGCGCTTCGCCTGCACGCGCGCAATGTCGACGTCGCGCGTCAGCGACGCCTGGCGCGTGTCGAGGTTCGCCTCGGCGGTGGCGCGCTCAATGTCGCGCTCCGTCTTCTGCACGGCCGTCTCGGCGTTGATCTTTGCGATCTCGCGGTCCTGCTCGCCCTTGCGCTGGGCCTCGCCGACGTTGCCGCGCAGCTGCGCCTCGGCGACGTCGATGCGCGCCTGGTTGGTCGCGCCCTCGTGCGCCTTGCGGGAGAGCGACTCGAAGTAGATGCTGTTGGGCGCGTCCTTGAGCTCCTTGACGTTGGCGTTGTAGATGACGAGGCCGAACTGGGAGAGCTCGGACTGGATGTTCTTGAAGATGCGGCGCTTGAAGACCTCGCGCTCGGTGAAGATCTCCTCCATGGTCATGCTCGAGACGAGCACGCGCACCTCGCCCTCGATGACGCCCTTGACGATGTTCTCGAGGTGGAGCATGGAGCCGCCCTTCTTGTCGGCGGCCTCGGCGAGGAGCATGGCGTACTTCATGAGGGCGTCGCCGCGGTCCTCGCGGCTGGTGGCGGGGAGGGACTCATGGTCGTTGCTGTGGACGGAGCTGTCGTTGGTGTGGTTGTTGTTGTTGTTGTTGTTGCCGTGATAGAGGTGCTGGGCGTTTGCGCCTCGGGAGTTGACGTCCGGGCCGACGGTGAAGACGACGGGCAGCAGGAATTGCAGCTTCTCCTTGGTCATGGCCTGCAGGCTCATGGCATATTCGTGGGGCTGGACGGAGAAGCGCATGCAGCGCTGGAAGGGCCAGACCCATGTTGCCTTGGTGATCTTGACCGTCTTCACGGACATACCCGTGATGGCCAAGTACTCATCGGGGGCAGCGATTCTGTACGACATCTCGGCGGTGTTTGTTGGTGTTTTGATGGATGGGGATGTGGTATGAAAGATGGAGAATGATTAAGTAACTATTTGATGGCTGAAATTGAGGGATAAGATGGTGGGTAGGACTGATCTTATATAGCAAGTTGTCGTTGAGGTCTGTCGGAGAACCCGAGTAGTAAGGGTGGCGGGTGATGCGAAGGTTTACTTATGCTTTGGACAGGCCGACGAGGTGTTGGGGGCGTTGGTTCTAAGACGGAGTAGTTTTACAACCCTTGATAACGAGGGAGGGTATGTTGGGGTATCTGAGGATAATGTTACACTTGTGCGACACAAAACAGCAAACATTGTAGATGGCTGCCCTTCTTTTTATGTATGCTCGGTCTGTTCGCGTTTCTAATATGTCAACCATGAGGAGTCATAGGCACGACGGCAGATTCGCAAGGCATTCTTGCAGGACCTGAAGCCAATCGTTGAGCCTCGTGTAACACTACCAAGAGCCATGCCGAAGAGGGGCAAGCAGCGCGAACGGCGCGTGGGAGCTATCCAAGCGGGTGTGTGGCGTAGCTCAGGAAGGGCTGAAATGGCCTTGGTATGTCACTTGGAATGCGCCCAAGGTATGAAGGTGAATAGACTACGCCAAATAACCCCTCTTCTTCATCCTCTTGATGTCACGTTATCTCCTCCGATATGACCAAGTTCTCGGCTACCTCCGAACTCATGAATTATCTCCAGAAGCTCTCGTATGTTTACAGTATTCATCACCACAAGCAAACTACTTCATGTCATCAGTGGCGCCTGGAGTAAGTCAGATAATGCCGGCCCAAGCTCCCTTCGCCTTCCAGAAGCCTTCCTAAACGGCTGCCTAGTGGCTTGGTGTGTGGGTCTGTGGGGGATAAGACGGCGATCATTCCGCCCGACTTACACCTTGTCGTCTTCTCCCTAGCCATTGAGGCCAGCAACATGCGACCATACCCCGATGAACCGCTGCTTTAATGTAGATGGACATCTCAGCCTCAAAATCAGGGTTCTGCGGTATGCATAGGGCCCATCAGATAAGCAAATGTCCTGTAGGAATATTCCGTCGGCATTCAGAGTTGCATTCATGGATCCGAATCCCAAGTCGAATCCGCTCACCGAGGAAACGCCTCAGCTGAACAATCCCAAATCAATTTCAGACTTACAGACACCATGCCAAAGCGTTTGCACTTCTGATCTTGCAGAGAAAATCGCTCGCTCAGGCTAAACGGCATCACTCACGAGAAAATCACTCAGCCCATTCTGAAGATCAACATTCTCGGGCCTTCGCGTCTGACAACAACAACCCGACCCTTATCGGTACCGAAGCCCGCATGCGGGGACCGAACCGGAGGCGGAGTCAGGGGCGGCGGGCCTCAAAATCGGTCACCTGTTACCGGAATGCTGGAGACGAAAAGGGGGCCCCGCGCTATTACACAGCAATCGGGCGACGCTAACTCCAACCTGGAATGTTTCCATCTCAATCTGGCTTATTGTGCGATTCAATCAGACTCGCAGTCATCCTACCTAGGTAGTGCCACAGCTATCCAATAACGCCCGACCTAGCGTAAGTGCCTGACGCCCCGCCATAACCGGTTCACGTCGCACAATCCCCCCCAAGGAGAGTCAGGATCAACGGCACAGCAAACCCAAGGCTCGGTCGGCTATGAGCTGAGGGGGCACAGCCTCACGCCATCCTCTTAGTCTCTGGCCACCGAATTTTCCCTCATTTCCATCCATTGCCCATGGCACCTCATTCTTCACCAAAGCGACCTTGATAGAGTCGGAGAATTCATTTGGATCATCCGGACCCAGCCTCATAAAGTATAATTCCCGCTCATCGGCGTCGGCCGAGTTCACACTCACGTGAACACTTCATCTCCGGAGGCGAAATACTCCTCTTGTGGCTGCATGCAAGTTCATCCTATGATAACCTAAGGTGAATCAGCCGACAAGGCAAACTGCGTGGCGGTTTTTCCCTTCCCCCCATACTGAGGCTGACATAAGGCAGCTCGGGCATCATCATCTCGTGGTCTCCATTGGTGAACAACCTCTCCGGCCATCTTTGCCAACCAGGTATCGTTCATTTGTCGCATAGCATTCCATACCAATCATCAACCGTCCGCAACAAGCCTTCTCAAACGAAGAGGTCACGTCTTCTCATCACGGCTCGTCAATCTCATAGCCAGACCACCAGCAACTTTGACACTATCGTCGCCAAAGTCCATCAATCTAGGCATCAACAGCCTCACTTTCAAAACAACACCAAACGAAATGTCTAAACAACCCCCCTCCTACACCCCCGACCACGACGACCCCTCCGACCCTCCCCCCTCCTACACATCCTCAACCACCTCCCCTTCCTCGCCCTCATTCTCACAACAACTCCCCCAGACCCTCTCCTCCCTAACCTCCCTCCTCCGCACAACCCAAGCCCAACAATCCGCCCTCGCCTCCCACAAAACAACAACCCTCCTGCCCCTACTCACCCCGCACCTCACCTCCCTCCTCACAACCCTCGCAACAACACCGCACCCGCCGCCCCTCGCCCAGCTCGTCTTCGTCCCCGCCGCCGCCGTCGGCCCCCGCTGGTCCATCACCTCCGAAACAAACGAATTCGTCCAGGTCGTCCGTGTCTCCCCCCTGCCTCCTGCTACAGATTCAAAGGAGCATCCCTCAAAACCAGTACACCAACAAAAACAACAGCAAACCCCCACCACCACCAACGCAGGCGAACCCTCCTCCTCCTCCTCATCATCTCTCCGCTCCGGTCCCCCGCGCGCCTTCGACGAATGGGGCCGCTGGTCCGACTCCTCCTCCTCCTCCTCCTCATCCCCAGAAACCAACCAAGAGGAAGAGTGGTGGTGGGCCGACGAGGACATGGCGCGCCGCCTCGCGCGGCAGCTCCAGCCCGAGCCGAAGCTCGACCGCACCGTCGTGCGGCAGGTCGTGGAGCAGGTCATTCAGGAGAAGAAGAAGGCGAGGGGGTGGGGGCTGTTCAGGGGGGCATCGTCATCCGAAGCGGGCGCAAGTTCGTCATCGGCATCGCTGCCTGAAGTCAGCAAGTCAAGGCAGCAGCAGCATCAGGAGGAGGACGTAAGCATGACGGTGCGCGCGGAGGAGGTAACCTTTCGTAGGGAGAACGAGTTGGGCATCTGGGAGAGTATGCGGGGATGGGGCATCGTGGCGCGCGTCAGGATTCGCAGGTGATAAAGGAGGCACGTGTAATGAAAGGAAAAAGTAAGCTTTCGTTGATGAAGATTATGTACGGATAAACGGGGGCCATCAACAAAGCTGGAGCTATGGATACATCTAGCGACGACGACATGAAACCCACCAACGCCGAGCTCAACGAAATTGCGACACTCTCTCTACCTGAACACCAAATTTCTACACATTCGGTCTTCGTCTAGGAGGCGGAAAACGGTCCGTGTCCTATCCGAATCTGATCCCGGAGCCCGGGTCCCACGTTCCGCCCTGCGGGGGCTTGCTTCCTGCTCCCTGAGCTTGCTGTGCGCTGGGCGCAGCCGACGAGCCGGCCGGCGCGGAGAACTTGATCCCCATGTCCGGCTGCCACATGCTGGTTGGCCTGGGGTGTTGCGGTTCGACGGTAGATCCAGCCCACGACTGGATGTGTGCCTCGGCCGGAGGGTGCACAACTTCCTGTCTCGAGGGCTGCTGCTGAGGCAGCGAGGAACCGGGGACGACACTGGCATTGAAGTAGGAGTTATTGGTGCGTTGGTCGTAGGATGAGCCCGCGGGGGAGTGGACTGGGGACCTGTTGATGTTGAGGGAGCCGAGAGGGGGCATGTTGACCTCCCTGGAACATCGTTAGCATGTACTCTTACAAGTCATAGGGATAATACTGACTCCTCAAGACTCTTGGCGTCCATACGCCGCTCCGCAGCCCACGCCTTGACCGGATCCCGGAAGTTCTGGCCGACCACCTTGCTCAGGTCGTTGTAGAACTTGCGGCCCACATCCACATTGTTGACAATCTCCTTGTACTTGTAGTACGCGTTGTCCAACCTCTGCAATGCTTGCTCGCGCTCCCTGCTGCCGCTGGTAAGATTCTTCTTCTGGCTCTCGAACTCCCGGTTGACCCGTTGCACCTCCGTCATGAGCCGGTCCTGCTCGTCCTCTTCCTTTGCCACAGCTTCAATGTCTGCGTCGTAGAGCTTGTCAAGACGCTTCTCGAAGAACTCTTCAAAGTGCGCCGGGACAATGGCTGTCGTCGGGTACGTCCGCTCGAGACGGGCAGCCTCTTTGAGGATGTCAGGCTTGATGTCGTCCGTCCTAGCCTTCTCCCTGAGTGCCTCGGCCTTCTTTCTCCTTCTCGACTCAAGACGGAGGACGTCGTTGTAAGCCCCGCGCAGTCTTCCTATGACTGGCTTTAAAGGCTCGGGGATGTCCATCCGTCTGCTTGAGGGGACGTAGTCCATGAGAGCTCGGTCTGATCCGGACAGCATCTCCAGCAAGTCCTGGACCTCTCTGAACTTGTCTCGCACAACTGCGTCACTGCTGGTACTGCTGGCAAAGTAGCCCCCAATTTCTGCCACCTGTCCCCAGAACGCACTGCCCTGGGGATCGCTCCGGCTGTCTGGTCTTGACCACCTGTCGGTGCCGTACTTTCGTCTAAGCCTCTGGTCCTCTTCTTCCTCTGCTGTAAGAATAGCTTTGCCCTCATTGAAAACTGAAATATCTGCATTCCGAAGTTTGTCGATATCGGAGAAGGCTCGCTGGATGCGTCCAATAGCATCAGCCTGGCGAATCTCCTCGGCGTGGTGGACCAAGCTATGAGGTAAACCGAGAGGCTTCTCCAGGGCCTGTAATGATCCCGGCAGGTTGATAGAGCTGAGAATTGCGTGGAGCTTCTCAGTCTGAGTCTCCATCTGTCCAATAATATTCTCGTTGACAATGCGATCGCGGAGTTGTTCGTAGATGGTGATGGCTGCGTGCACGGAGAATGGCACCAGTTTCGTAAAGAGTGCGGGCCCGAACTCGGCCTGGTCTCCGAGGTAATCGAACGGGTTGCCCACTTGAGGCGGAACCTTAGCGATGGCCATGTTTGCCCTGTCTAGGATCTTGAGTTCAGACTTGGGTGGTACGGGATCTGCTCGCGTTAGCCAGGCCGTTTTCAGCCTCCGGATCGCAACACTCACTGAGATAAATCACGTCGTTATCCTTCTCCGCCCGCTTCAGATCCTCCTCAACCTTCCTCTTCAGGCCGTTCAGGTCATCGAGAACAGCTTTGTTGAGGTACCCGCCCCTGCTCTCCTTCAGCCCTTCGTTGACGCACGCCACAGCATCCTGCAACCTCGCAACCTCCTCGCCGTACCTCCGCTTCTCCAGGCAGTCGCACGCAGCGCGGTACTGCGCAGCGCCCGCAAAGTGGTGATGCTTCGCGCTCATGTGGTGGATCCACGCGGAGCTAATCGCCTCGCTCTTCATCGCCGCCTCGCCCGCCGAGCTATACAGATCGGACACGCGCGCCGCTAGCCGGGCGATGATGGCGTCCTTGTACCCGTCCACAACGGCCTTCTGCCAGAAGCACTCCTGCGACTGCGCGAGCAGCAGCTGCGCCAGCGACTCGAGCGTGTTGGTGTCCATGTCCTCGGGCGGGTCCGACATGCGCAGCTCGGGGAGGATCTCCTTCTGCATGTGCTGAAGCACGCCCGCGGCGGACGAGAAATAGCCCGCGGCAGTCTTGAGGCCCTCGGTGCCGGTGCGGGACTGGGCGACGGCGAGCTGGGAGTAGAGGGAGGCGAGGTTGTAGAGGATGTTCATGAGCTCGTACTTGAGGTTGTTGCGGACCATCGGTCGCTCGGTATTGTAGCCCAGAGCTGGGTACCAGGTGAACTCGGCTCCGATCTGTCCAAGGCATAGGTTAGCATTTCGCTGCGTTTGTCGCAGAAGGGGACGACCACGTACGTCGATCGGGAACTTTCCACCGATCCACACCAGCTGTCCGGCGTAGGCCTGGAGCTTCTTGATGCCACTGGGGTGCGGCTCCCTCACGTTGACCGCATCGCGTCGAAGGGCATCGATGACCTCGAGGTCCTGCCGGAACATGTCCGGGTGCTGGTCATATTTGGTGTTGATGTACTGCCGTATCGTCGAGGACAGCGACAGTTGGGTGGATTTGCGGAAGGGCAGCGACAGAATGTTCGATATCCTGGCCCCAAACACCTGTCAGCAAGCAGACCAAACAGCGCGAACTCGGGGGATGGCAAAGGTTACTCACGTCGCCATGTCGAAGGGTCCCTATCGGGGCAGGGTTGGACGTTGGAAAAGCTCAAGCTAGGCCAGCAAGCTTCATGACTTCATTTCTCGAAACATGGAAGGACACAGCACGGCACAGCAGTAGCGTGCCGGCCCAACTGACGTTGGCGGGGCACGTGTGGCACAGCTGCGTCCACCTGTGTGGCGTCGGGTGGGGGTGGGGCGTGGCTGAGACAGAACACAAACGCATGCCTGACGCAGCACAAGCTTTCGGCCTGACATATGAGGCTCTAGAAGTTCATCCCATCGCATGAATCTCGACACATGGCAATCGAAGGCAATCTCATCGCACGAGTCACGTCGAGACGGCTAAAGTCATGTTTTTGAACATTTAGTATTATTTGTATACACTTGTCTAACTCTACAAGGCGCTAATGGTATGAGCACCCTCCTGCCACCGTAATTTAATCCAGGTGGTTGACCTCCGAAAAAGGACACCCAACGTCCTTATCATGACTCCAAACGTCCGGCCTTTCACAGGTCTATGTACCGATTGCAAGATCCGTCCAAGCAATCCTTCTATGTGCAATGCAATGCCGCAGAAGAAGAAAGGAAAATGAAAGTGTAGCGGTTGCCAGCATGCTTGTGTAATAAAAATGGCCCGAACTCAAACGCCGAAGCTCTGATTGGGAGCTATATGCCGAAGTCAAGAACCGAGTCGAATCGAAAAGGGGGTTTTTTGTTGGTAATGAAATGAGGGTATCGCGGTCAGCGGATTATAATTATGATCCTGTCCAGGGAGGTTCGTATTGGGGGATCCGTATGATATGCTTTTGCCCTGGGCAAGGCAACCGTTATCCTTCGCCGGGTTGCCTTTGTGCTGCCGTCTGAATCGAAACAGGCCCGTGCCATTTCGGCCGAGGGGCCAGCTATGAAAACAGGCCAGGATATCCTGGGATGATGGGGAAAATGCTTGGATGGGTTGCTGAGGTGCTTTTATTCAATGGCGTTTCGCCAAAAACCACCCATCCCATCATGTCATGAGGTGAAGGCGCCTCGAGAGGGTCTTCGCCTGTGTCGTATCGTCGTGCTCGGGAGTCCCGAGGGCACCTCATGTGGAGGGAATCCACACAAGCTCGATAATGCCGTCGATCTTGCTCATCGGCTCGCCGTCCTCCTCGACCCAACGCTCGTCGTCCTTCCTGCGGGTGTAGATCTGGAGTACGGAACCGTCCTCTTGGACATGAGCCTCCTGGAGCTCCCAGGCAATCTTGCGGCCAGTCTTGTGCAGGGATCTGCGCTGGGGGCCGAACATGTAGTCCAAGTTCCAGCCAATGTCATCGGGGGCGGGGGTAAAGGTGCGCTCCATCTGGTCGAGGTTGAAGTCGATGCCTTGCGGGTAGTGGGCGACGCTGAAACCGTTGGCGATGATGAAGTCGTCTGACGTGATAAATCGCTGGTACGGGCAGTCCTCGCCGCAGGCGTGAGAAACCTTGGTGGTCTGGAAGGGTCTGGCAAAGTGCCAGCCGCCGCCCTTGTAGTGGTGCAAGCTCAAGGGCTTGATACCACTCTCGTAGAAACCGGCCGGGTCGCCGTACAGGTCGAGCTGCCACAGATCCCAGATGTTGGTGAGGCGGACCTCGGTGTTTTCGTAGATGCACTTGCGTAGGAGAATGTCGCCCTGGGGACCCCAGCCGGAGTTGGCTTCCTTGACCTTCTGGGGGGTCTTGCAGGACTCGTACAGCTGGTTGATGGCGGCAGCAAGAGGAACGCTGAGGAAGACACCAGCACCGCCGAAGGCCTGGGAACCGTGGCGGTGGATAGCATTGACATCCTCAGAGAGTGTTCCAACGTACAGAGGGTCGAGGTGATCGAAGGTAGCGAACTTGTCGATCAGACCGTGCATGCTGGGGAAGTAGGTGTCGTCGTCGCAGGTAACCAGCCACTTCTTCGACTTGCGGTCGGGGTGGTTGTAGAGGTAGGGGACCAGAGTCAGATAGCGAACAGCCATCTCCATGGAAGGGTCGGAGTGAGCCACATCAACGTCAATGCCGACACGCTTGAGCCTGTCGCTGGAATCCTTGAGCTCGGCGTCGCTGGCGTCGAGAAGGAGGAGCAGAAGCTTTCCACCGTTGGATTTGCCGTTGCTGTCGGTAAGCCAGTGAGACCACTCCTTGATCGGGCTCGTCTTAGGGTCGTTGAAACGCTTGTAGGTGGTGGAAACAGCGAACATGAAGTCGGAGGCGTTGACAGTGGCAGGGTAAGGGGACTGAGGGACGGGGAGCTCGAGAGGGGCGTGGCACTCCTCAGGAGCGTAGGACTTGGTGACATCAACGGTCTTGAACTTCTTGGGCAAGAATTCCTGGTCGAGGACGGTGTAGGCCTTGCGGATGATGTTCTTGCGGGTGAACTGGACGTAGCGCTTGAAGTAGTGGATCTTGTTGTCGAGGCCATACTTGTCCTTAAGCTGCTTCAGGTGGTCGGTGTTGACATCGCAGTTCATGACGTGAGTCGATGAGGGGGCAGGCTCGGCGGGGATCTTGTCGGAGAGGGACGATGAGCCATGAGACTTGACGGGGTCCAAAGGCTGCTGGTGGGTGATGGAGGACTTGACTCCGGCACCGGTCTTCATGATACGGCCACGGACGTCGATGGCGTCGTTTCTAAGGGTGAGGGCCATGATGACCAGGATGACGACTGCAAAAAGCAGCGTTCTCGTGAGTGGGTTACGCATACTGCAAGCGCGAACCGGACCAGGCAGCTTAGCGCCCATTGTCCGAATAAGACGGTCTAGTTGTTTTTCGTCCAGCTTGACGGCTGTGGGGGGGTTTGTTCGGCTTGGTATTTGTGTGAGCGAGTAGTCAGAGCGATGAGATGAGGTCGTCGGTCGTCGTCGAGGGGTCCTCTTCCTTGTGCTGTAGTCCTTGGTGTGTATGTAATGAACTCGGATTGGTGAAGTGAGTTCGGATGATAGCTCCACGACCCAAGACCTGTCAAACAGAAAACGAGATGTCTGTATGGATGATTGCAAACCGAGGCGGAAAAAAGAGCAGATACCGGCGATAGCAGCTAATGGTGGTTGCGTTGAGCGAGTGACACGATCATAGGACCGGCAAGTGATCGGGAAAACGAGAATCTCTGCTGCTGGAAAAGAAGACGCGAGCAGAGACTGGCGATCCAGATTCGTGGTGAACTGGAGAGACGAAGAGAAGGGAAAGGAGCAGGAGGGGAAGGGTGGGAGATGAGGGAAGAAGAGGTAGAAGAGGTCTGGAAGAGTGAAAAAGAGGGTCCCTGAATAGCGGGCGGGTAGGTACAAGAGAGGTGCGTAACGGTGGTGAAAAGACGCCAAAACAGTGTAGTAGGGGATGGATACTACTATCGTAGTGAGGTAGGGTAGGTAGAGCGAAGAAGGCGAACGAGAGCTACGAATACCTGCTTGGAGCGTGCCGGGAGGAGACTCCGTATGTGCGGCGTAGAGTGACGGACGGGGACCGGGGGTGGTTCTCAATGTTCACCACGCTGATTTAGGGGGGAGGGGGGTGTGGGATATGGAGTTGTGGGTGTGTGGACGAGGAAGATGGAGGCGTGGACCAGGGGGAGTGGGAGCGGGAGTGGGAATCCAGGAAGAAAGAGGGAAAGACTGGGACCGGGATGATGGCTCGGGGAGTTGGAGCCAAGTTTGGATTGGTACATATCGATAACTGGAAGGGCAAGCCTCTCTCTTTGCTCTGGGAGTCTGGCCTAGCGAACGGCAGTGACAGGAACAAAACATGAGGTACACCGAGAAATAGGAACAGACAGAGACGGAAAGATGGACGTGGGAGGAGAGGGCTTGGCGACGAGCAGCAGCTGCAAGAGCCAGGGACGGGTGGGATTTGGTGATTGGGATAAAATTGGCAGCAGGGGGGGCCTGTTGAAGAAGAGCGCCTTCCTTCCCACTTTTGGGATGT
Source organism: Colletotrichum kahawae (assembly GCA_032988895.1). Classification (NCBI taxonomy): domain Eukaryota; kingdom Fungi; phylum Ascomycota; class Sordariomycetes; order Glomerellales; family Glomerellaceae; genus Colletotrichum; species Colletotrichum kahawae. The sequence goes on along the minus strand of VYYT01000005.1, from coordinate 86,181 downwards.
ACCCAAAGTACGTATCTTTTTCTTCTTTCGATTGATTGTTGCCATTTCCATTGCTTCCATTAAAGAATGGCAGAAGCTGGGACAACGGGATCAAAGGAGGGAAGGACGCCTCAAAGAAAAGCAGTTAAAAAAAAATTTAAAAAAAAACACAAGAGAAACAAAACACTCACTAACGTAGCAGAATGTTTTCGCAACGACAACGACGGCAACTGCCACTGCCACTGCCACTGCCCTCCCGCCGCCACACACAAGCAGCGGCTCTGTCTTACGGCGAGCTGCACCAAGGTCCAAAGAAGGAGGCAAGACGGCGGCGGCGGCGGCGCATGGTGCAGGGTAAACGGGTGGGAAGGAATGGGTAAAACGGGACCTGCAGCTGCGCATCCGTCGTCTGTGGCCTGTAGAGAGTGTGTGTAGCCCCAGAATACGTACAGTAGCGTCGCGTTGATGGTGCATGGGAGTTTGCAACCGAGTTGGAGAGTGACGAGTCGCCTCAGCCCATTCTCTTTGGACAGCAACTGAGAGTCTCAAACACTGCTTTCTGCCTGTATTCGTAGCGCATGCCGTAGGGAGAGACGAGCCTGCGACAGAGGGCTCTCCTCGTCCCATGTCGACAATTGAGGTGCAGACGCGGCAGCGGTACGGAGAGCAGTAGCGGTAACAGCATGGAACACGCAGAAGCAATCCGCCCTCCGCCCTCCGCGGTCTGATGTTCTGTGCTGCAGTCATTGCTTCTGGCTGGACGTGCGTGGGCCGCATATCCCTCGCATCAGACTGACCCGTCCTCGTCATCTCATCCCATCTCCCGCCTCTAGACCGTCTTCAATCGTTGAAACTTGGATCGCTCGGTACAGGTGAAGGCAAGCAAAAAGGGAGGAGGAAAAAAAGGGTGAGTGGGCTCCCCTCCAAAAGTGTGGGCAAGGAATGGCGAAAGGGGTAGCGATGGGAGGTGGGAGGTCCAGCCCGCGACCAGGAATCCGCCGGCACGGTCGCTGCTGACTGGCCAGGGGCGGGGCACAAATGGGGGCAAGGGAATTATTCCCGGTGGGGGTGCTAAGTGGGGACGGCGCGACAGTGTGCCCTGGGGTTTTTTTTTTTTTTTTTTTTTTTTTTTTTTCGGGCGGTTTCTCCAACCGACACCATGGACAAATGTGCCTCGCACCCGGCATTGCCCCTAACTCACGGCCCCGTTTTTTTGTCTGGTTTTTGTACCCACCTGTTCCCCCCCCACGCTTTTGCCGCGGCGAGCGCATCCTCGGGGGGTCTGGCACCTTTGGCCCGTACCATGGTGCTTGCGTGGTGGAGGACGGGTGCGTGAGAGTAGAGGTGAGAGAGGAGGGGGTGGGAGGGGAGAAAGAAGAAGAAGAAGGAAAGAGGAAAGGGAGGTGGGAGGGCGGGGAACGACAGGGGGGGGGGGGGAGAGGGGGGGGGAGGGGGGGGGGGGGGGGGGGGGGGCGGGGGGGGGGGGGGGCGGGGGGGGGGGGGGGAGGGGGGGCGGGGGGGGGGTGGGGTTTTTTTTTTTTTTTTTTTTTTTTTGTCTGGGACGCTACTGCGACCGACCTCACTGAGCAATGGCACTCGCACTCAGGACTGTCACTAACTCACTGTCACTGTTTAGTGTCTGGTTACTGTAGCCCACAGTTTCCCCAGCCGTCGTTGCGGCACGGTGACGGAATCCTGGGTCGTCTTGCAACTTTTGGCCGATCTGCTGCTGCTGGGCGTGGCTGTCCGGCACGCAATCAGCTTGGAGCTGAACGTTGATGATGGCATTTTGCAAAATCCAAGATATTCCCATGATCCCGACGGGGCCAGGAACGCACTCCGACAATGCTGCAGCCACAAAGCCACGCAACCACCGCAGCCAGAGGCGCCGCCACCAGCGCGTGGCCAAGATCCAATTGACAGTCCCGTCTTCCGTCGCGCCGGCGCCGGCAGCGGCTCCGTTCCTGAATTCTCGAAGGCGTGCTTGCTACTCAGGTACCTTAGTGTAGTCACATAGCGCCTAGTGCTGGGCACACGCGCCGAGGCCGTCGCGTCTCTCGCTAATTAGTCTGTATCTAAAGTAGATCTGTCTGATCCGGGCAGATTGCAGAGGTTGCTGGACGTGATTCACCCAGATTGAAGTGGGCTCGGGGAAATGGCCTTCTTATGTAAGGAACAGCAGAAGAAGCACTTTTCAGTTCCATTTCGTCGCGCGATGGCTGCCCTGCGTTCTGAATTGCAGGGCGGCTTCTTGCAAGTTGCTGTTGCAGTTCCAGTTGCAGTTGCGAGACCTCCGTTGCTTATCAGTTGGCAAATGACGGCCAGCAAACCAAAAGGAAAGAGCCCCGCTGCACCCTGATCCGTGCCGTATCATTGGCCCACAGACCACCAGATCCAATCGCCGCCCAATCGCCATCCCGTGGCTCTACAAACGTGCTCGAGGGAACCGCTCACGATTGGAAGGTGCGACTTCCAGGACGTCCTTACCAGTGCCTCGCAAAATTCTGTCAAAAAAAAACGTGATTGGCCACCCGTCACCGTTTTCTCAGGGCAGAGCGGCTCTGGCTGGCTCAGAGCTCTCCTTCCTTCCCATTCCCAGATGGCAGGAGGAGGGCGTCTCGATAGCCGCTTCCTTTCCCAGCTTGCCCCTTGTACCCCTACAGTACCTGCTCCTCCCGGCCAAATCACCGCTTCCCGCCAAGTACCGCTCCCGTACCCGTGCTCCAGCCTGCAATCACCGCAATCTCTCCTTTCCATGTGCCGAGCGACCCCAATCTTAATTTTTCCATTGCAAACCATCACCCGCGTCCACCACCACCTCCACGCCCATCATCGCCAATGCCAGCAACCCCAACCCGTCCAATTTCATCAATCTGCTGCTGCCGCTGCTGGTAAGCCATCCCCTTCCAGAACCCTTGGCTATCTCTCTCCCGTGGGCCGCTCCAATCTCGTCAATTTCGCGGCGACGGGTAGCTCAACACCCGTCCCCAATCTCGCCGGGAAGAAACACACAAAAGACGACTTTTCATTGGAGTTTGGCACCATCATCGCCATGGGTCCTTGCAACAAGATAGGTATCTCACTACGCAGTACAAACATCAACTCGAGATTTACACGTCGAACGCACACACACAACGCGGCACACTCGGCCGTGGCCCACGTCTGCCAATACTGTTAGCGGCCTCATGGCGACCACCAAGCATGGCATGGCATGGCTCCCGAATTCTGGATGCTGCTCCAGTGTGCTCCATCACGAGGCCCAGACGGATCACACTGCCAGATAACTCTACTCGGCACTCAATCGACGTCGTGCTGATCACCGTCGATGCGTCTTAATCCCAGACCTCCGTTTGTGCCTCCGTTACCCTCGGTGGCCCAATACCCTCGTCACCGTGGGGTTTGTCAACCACTGCCTCGTGGGTCTGGAGTCGCCGTCTGCCGGTCGCCTCCCTGTCGACGGCGTGCCTGTCCTGTCGTCTGGTCCTGTCAAAAAGCTCCAGTTCAAGGTCTCCAGATCCTGTTCTGCTGCTGCCAGCTCCGCCGTCCGATGCCGTTGCCGTCCAGCTTCAGCACGCACGCCTCCCGGATGCTTGCCGCCCGAAGGCCCTGCTCCTGGCACCTTACCTCGAACTCGGTGCCCTGGAGCCGCCGTCGCCCATGACTCTCGCACCCACCGCGCATTGCCATCGTCATCTACGAGCTGACCGGAGCTGAGCCGCTGGACACATTAACAAGCTTTTACTCTGCGCAATCGACCTTCCTACAAGGAACCTCGTACCCGCCGTGCTGTCCACAAAACCACAAAATCTACAAACACTGCCTCTCAGTGCCACCATCTCGCCTGTCTGCCACCCGTCTATTACTCCGAATGAAACCCTCGGGAACCCCAAAAAAACGCATGCACGCCTCACGGGTGCGCCAGAAGCGTTGCTATTTTTCGCAGCGCAAAAACTGGGCCGAGTTACGCGTCGTCATCATCCGGAGCAGACGATCTGATCCAGTGCCAGCCAGCGCCTCCACCAAAGTGGCCAATGTCAACGGCGGACTCCAACAACCACCCACACATTTTTTGGTCTTGTGCTTGTCGCTGCGGTGCGTGCCTGCTGCTGCACTCTGCACCTGTTCCTGCACGCCGTCACCGTTCAGACATCAGACGCCCACAAAACCAACGGAGCCTTGGGAGCCTCCCAACGGGCCACCCACGGCTCGCGGAATACGTACCGAGTCTTTTTTTCCAGAATGTCATCGCTCGTGCTCCAGCATCAACACTTTAAGCGGCTCTGATCTTCACTTATGCCTATCACGCTAGCCTTCTCACCTCCTTATCCAACAGCCCAACCTCCAGCGTCTACGGAGCATTTTAACATGCTAATGCGCCCTTGCGGCCAACCAGATGCTTTCCATCTAGAGATCGACAGCAACAAGAGGAGAGGAAAAAATAAGGGAGGCATCGATTGCCGCTCACCGCGAGCTGGTTGGCTGATGGCCGCTGTCTGCCCGCTACTCTGTCCCTGAACGGACCCCAATGGAGGAGGAACGGTGCTGGGGATTGATGGCGGTGGACATCCCTTCCCCTGCGACAAATCAATTTTCAGGCTGTCGAGTCCGATTCTGGACGGTACAACCCGGGCTTGCCAAACCATTCCCAACCGACAACGACTTTCGAATCAGGGATGGTGCCGGCTCCGTTTGATTCTTTCCCTTTTGACGAAACATGACGCGGATCTTGCTGCGAACCGCGGCCGATCAGCATTTCTCTGACAACAGACACGCCGTCTTTGTGCCCCTTCAGGCCAAGACGATGTATCTCCATTTCAGCTGCTAGCCACCGCTGCCACCCTACCCAAAACAGCGGCGGGTGCTTGGAGCCGCTGTTGGTCAACCCAGGACAGACTTTCGGCTCAGCGAGCCTAACCTGCCAACCTGCAGGCTTCAGCCAAACCTTCCAACGCCTGCCCCGAGAGACGGGAAGCTCAGGATCACAGAAAGTCAATTTTGTCCAGCTCTACCCGGTCAGTCACTGTAAACATCTGCAAACACCTGGACTTGGCCCTGAGCTTAATCGTCCCAAAAACACCCGGAGGAGACGATGGCGACTTCTGGCACCGACACGCCGGTCGTTGCATGCAAGCCGATGGTCGACTAAAGCTCAAACCCCAGGACAAAGGGAAAAACGGGCAGCATCAATGGGCCCTGGCGATCCGGCCTGCTCATCTGCCCACCAAAACCACACTGGAGACCATTTCAATGGACCTGACACGATCTGACGAATCAGTCTCCAGTTGTTCGCTGCCTCAGCACCAGTTCGAGTGACCTTTCCTTGGCGTGGGGATGTCAGATGAAGAAGGGGTTGTGGACAACTGGAGGCTGGAAAGGCCAAAAAAGGGGGGTTCTTGAGCGGCCGGTGAAAGGCCGAAGCGAGGACTGAACAATGAATGTGTCGCTGAGGGAGACCGGGGTACCGAAAGACCCAAAAAGTCCCAATGCTGCACATCCTGGGCGTCTCATCACCGTGGAGTCGATGACGTCCTCAGCACAACCCTGGTCGCCGTCCATCTCGACTTCTTGCACCAACATCGCGGCCAAACTGGAATTTCGCTCAGCCTACCTGGGCATTCACGCCAGGGCATACAATCCACCTCTTCCGTGGTCCGAACCTGCGGCCCAGGCGAGACGGGCAAAGTCCAGACAATCGTCACAAATGCAACGTCCCGTCTCTCTGGTGCCGGGCGGAATGCAGGAATGACATCCAGCATTCCAATGCCAGCGGGGTATATGAAATAGTCTACAAAGCTAAGCTCATGAAATCACGCAAGCCCAGGCCAAAACAAGACCTGAACCAGCCTTGCAACCGTCGCTGGGAGTCTTTTTTTAGGATCAAGACAGTCTCTCTCGACGAACTTCGTCCGAATTCGTCGACCTGTCCCAGCGGCCCCCTGTGGATCATCTACAGATTCGTTTCATAGAGACCTGATGATCTGCCCTGCCCTGGGTTACCAGCACTATCCCCTACGGCATCTCAGCCGACGACAGACGACGGCCCCGTGTTAATTGCAATTGATAGTGGTGCATTCAACTTCTGACAGCGCGGGAGCGAGCGGCGACCGGCCGGCACTTGGACCCATCTGTCGTGTCGTGAGCGCCGCACCGCACCGGTGACCCTGATCCCGCATTGCCCAAAAAGGCTAGGTGGCGGATATCACGATCTGCTGGCTTCCTTCCGCCTCACTTCGTCGGTCCGATCGCCGGCCGAGCGCTGCGGGCTTCCATCCTGTGGCGCCTTTCGAGAACAGCACCAGAGGGCGCTCGCTGGTGGCGTGGTGCAAGTATCGATCGTGACATCTCTTTTGTAAACCGCAAACCGTCAATCATGTAGCTCGCCCAACACGCCGGTCTTGAAGTGAGTTTCGCCAGTATGGATAGAATTTGGTTTGTTACCGGCAATTGGCACACACCCCGCATGATCTCGAGTCTGCAAGGAGATTTCTCCAACCCAGGGAGGGGACCACTTAGATCTAGCCGTTGCTTATTCTGTGGCCGTTGCTTTTTGTTTTCCTAATTAACGATGCGTTCCTGCGCCGGCTTGGTGCTTGGCAACCAGTCGGTTGAAACATGGCACTCGATGAGCTACTAGCGCAAGACCACGCGGCCAACCAGAGCGAGGTTCAATATCTCTGAAGCATCTCTGGAACATTGGCGCAGCTTGCAGAAAAAAAGCCACAAATTATTGCAGGTTCCGTATGATTTAGAAACAACTGAACCTCTCCCGTTACGCAGGGGGATTGGACATCAAGTTCGATTGCTGTCACGCCAATCTTACCAGGCAAAGCAATTGCATACCTAGTAGTTTACACCTATCTTGTCAGATTCCTGGCGTGGGATCGAGGACAGCAGCAATCGACTGAAGAGCCAAGATGCAAATCGTACAGTCGTGTCTGTCAGGTTACTCGGAGTCTGTGGCAGGATGTACTTCTCGTCGGCCACACCGTCCATCCCGTCAAATCCGTTGCCGTCTTACGGTTCTGTGGCACGCCGGAGGATGTCTGGCCGAGTTGTCGAACCGCGAGGCGTGATGTCTCGGCTAGATGCTTGCTTCCAGAGTACACCCGAACGACGGCAGACTATGCGCCGTTGTTGTCTCTGTCCACCAAGGATTCGTGGATGGCAAGCCAGTGACATGGAGAGTGGGCAAGTTTAAGCGATACTGGTACACATCACAGATTTCTAAGGTTTCCTCGTTATGATATTGGAAGAAATTATGTCATTGATGGGGGCTATCTAAGCTTTAAGCTGCAACCGGCCGTGCAAAAGGGATATCTCATCGCGCAACTTTCATACACAAACTGAAGTCATGACGCTTTTCGTTACTTTGGTTCACTGGTACTGCTGCTTGTGGTCTCCCACGCCGGGACGAGGAACGTTGTCCTCGACGTAACCCGGGAGCTGCTCGTCGCCCAGAGCTCCCGAGGCAGTCGGGCCGCTCTGGGGAGGGTGGGATCCCAGCGGACCGCCCTGGGGGTACTGCCCGTAGCCCTGAGGTGGCTGGCCGTAGCCCGGGGGCGCCTGCTGGCCGTAGCCTGGGGGGGCCTGTCCGGGGCTGGTAGCCGGGACGGGGCCGGTGGCCGGGACGGGAGCCGGGGGAGGCAGGTTAGCCTCGGGAAGGGGCTGCTGCGCCTCTGCGGTGCGGAGGGCCTCGTACAAGAGGTGCGCGCCGCCGGGCCACTGGCCGGCGGGGCCCTGGGGAGGGACCTGGCCCTTGATGATCTGGTCGACCGAGACCTTCTGGCCATAGAAAGCCGCGTTGGCGTCCTTGCGCTCGGTGACGACGGTGCCGTCGACCTGGACGCCGGCGTAGAAGCCGCGCGACTTGACGTAGGAGAAGTTGGGCTTCAGGGACGTGCTGCTGCTCCTGCGCTTCGCCTTCTTGTCGTCCTCGGGCTTCAGCTTGCCGTCGTCGGCAGGCTTGGCCGCAGCGGCCTCGTCATCCGCGGCCTTCTGCTCCCCCTCCTTCTGCGACTTGCCACCGAAGCTGGCGCCGACGTCCATGACGCCGCCGGCGCCGTAAGGGCCTGCGACGACGGCGACGTCGGAGCCGAGGCTCACGCGGTTGCCGAGGAAGGCGTTGAGGGCCTCGCGGGAGTTGATGATGAGGACGGTGTCGTGGATGTCTGCGCCAATCATGAAGCCGGCGCCGACGGCGTGGACCTGGATACCCGAGGGAGGGCCCCAGGAGCCGTCGGGGAGGCGGGCGACGAGGACGCCGGAGCCGGTGGCGCCGGAGAACTGGAAGCCGGCGCGGAAGGTGGTGAAGATGGCGAGGCCGACGGCCTTGTTGATGACCTTGCTGGGGATCTTGACGATGGCCTTTTGCTCCTTCTTGGCCTTGTTCGGGGTGACGGGGCGCGAGGAGCCGCCGCCGGTGGTGGTGTCGGTCTTGCCGGGCTCAAGCTTCTCGGAGGTCTGCTGCTGGGGCGGAACGTCGGATGCGATGCCTTCCTCTGTTGGGGAGAACGATGTTAGTCATGGTCCGGGCCGAAGGGGGATGAAGGTGTACTTACTGCAGAAGCTCTGCAGGATCTTGGCGGCCTTTTCACACTCCTTGTCCATGGTGGTGGGCAGGAAGCTCTGGGAGCCCATCTTGTTTGCCATGGCGTTGATGGGGCCGGCGGCCTTCATGCCGATCTGGGTCAGGCGCTCGCTCCATCCCTTGTGCTGCTTCTGGGGCTTTGTGGTGTCGGGGGCGGTGGCGGCGAAGGCGGCGGCAGCGGCGGGGTCGGTGTGGTGGTCGGCGGCGGGGGGCGTGTAGTGGTGGCCGGCGCCGCCGTACTGGGCCGGGTTGTAGTCGGCCTGCTGGGCCGGGGGAGGGGCGTACTGCTGCTGCTGCTGCTGCTGCTGGGGAGGAGGGGCGGCGTATTGCGGCTGTTGGGTTTGAGGAGCGTGGGTGTACTGGGGCTGGTTCGCGGGGGGAGGGCCGGGAGGCGGCGGGGGGAAGTACGGCTGCTGGCCGGCGGCGGGCAGCTCGGTCTTTTGGTCGGTGGGAGGGGGAGGGAAGGTGTGTTGCTGTTGCTCGCCCGTGGGAACGGGGGGCTTCTCGTTGTGGGAGGGGCCTGACCACGACATGATTCAGGACGTGCGAGAGATTTATGGTTTGTGGATTCCGGGTATCAGGTATCGAAGAGGTAGAGCAAACGAGAAGGTGATGCGAGGAGGGAGGGAGGTGGGGGGTTGGGGTTGGGTATCGTCTGATGATGGATGAGGCTGATGATGGCAGAAGGGGGGGGGAGCTGCTTCTGGAGGTGATGGAGAAGTGTTTTTGTATATTTTGGAGACGGCGAGCTGGACCCTGTTTTTTTTTTGTCTCTCGTCTTCGGGGTCGCCAGATGAATGAAGCTTGTTGAGGGTTTGGTGTGGCGCAGAAGTGTCGTCAACGTGGATATCGCGGCCCTGTGAGGCTTAGATGGAGCCTTTTCGGGACGCGGGAGAGTCAGAGAGTCAGAGAGTCGGAGAGTCGGAGAGAGAGGCCTCTTGTTTGTTAGGCACGAGGACGAACGAGGCGTCAGTTCCACGTATTAGCTGGTGGTAGGTACCAAGAGCTGTGGTGACAGCTCACCTGAGTGGCACAGAGTGGCACAGAGAGGGGAAAGCGTGGAGGGGCACAATTAAACGTCATAGTGTGGCTGATGGGGAGTAGTGGGGCACCTGGGGCAATAGCGTGTGGCTGAGCCGGGCTTGGGCCGGAGCAGGAGAGCACGCGATTCGTTCACAGTGTTTGCTGTGGCCTCTCTCTGGTAATTTAGTGGGCGTCGACACTATCCAATGTGTTCATCCCTGCTCGCCAGAGTTCCCGCTCTTGCTGGAGGTCCCTCCCGCGGCCGCCGATGAATGTCGTTATGGCTGCTGGCGCTGCTTCTTCGGGGTCAGCGGTGCAGTGTGGAATACATCATGACACTCTGCGACCTGTTTGGGATGTTTTGCTTCATGAGAAGAAGTCTTGAGAGTTCTGGCCTGCATCTTTCCATGCGGATGGAAGAACTATCGAAGGCGATGGAAGCTTCACTTCTCCCGAGGTGCACACACGAGTCAATTGCTTGATCCAGAACAGAGTTCGTCGCTGGACAGACAGAACAGAGTTCAATATGAAGCTTTACCTTTACCTTATCGCTTGCCGCCAGCCCGAAAACGTGTGAGGGCGGGCAGATGAGTTTGTTTTGATACAGTCTCGCTTCTGCGTTTACGCGATGCATCACTTGCAGCATGAAGATGAGATGACGGGGGCCTGCTTTTATGTCTGCATGAGGTTCTGGTTTTGTTCTTGTCAAGTTTCCAGAACGCATCATGTTCACTCGGAGAAGCAGCAGCAGCAGCAGCAGCAGCAGCAGCAGCAAACACATATGGACAAATGGACAAATGGGCAAATCGGCTTTCGGTTTCGGATCGGACGCTGCTAATCAATGTAAAGAATTCGGCGACTTGTTTCTTTGCTTTTTTTTTCTACGCGGCGGTCATGCATGTGCTTGCTTGCTTGCTTCCATTTGCTCACCCCCTTCCACCGGACATTCTCCCAGCCCAGGTCCGTCCGCCCGTCCGGCCGCGCGCGCGCATCCCCAAAAGACACAATAGAGCCAGGCGGGTAAGCCCGCCGGACCTATTCTGATGGATCTATTCTCACAATCGCTCCATGTCTGGAATTAATTCATCCATATACGCGTTTCCCCAAAGTCTCAGAGGGAACGGCGACTAGACCAGGAAAGACGAGTCGTTGTCAAGCGCAGCAGGTTGCACTTAAATTCGGCCATTCGCAAGGTGCTACCTCGCGCCGAACCTCCGAACGGCCAGCCATTCCCCGGTTCGGTCGCGGTGTCGATTTACCGCTTTTGGCCATTGCCCAAACCCGTCCAACCACAAGCTTTCCCGGTTGGGGGAGGGGGATTTGACTTTCGTCTTATGTCGACCGGTATTCTTCAATCTGTTTAGCGTTCGAGAAGGGGCCCTTTTTTCTATGTGATTCACGATACGTGTCTGATGTTCGGTGTGCCCGCTGTCGCTGCTGCTGCTGCGACCAGCCCGCCGGGTCCAGACAAGCCTTCTGTACTGCTGCAAAGTTGGTGTTTGAGACACCAACAGGCTGGACGAACTTGCCTCGGCTTTCATTGAAGAAGATTAGATTACCAGATTGAGGGTGGTGGTTGCGAACCGAGGGAAGACGAAGGAGAATCTGGTGAAGGTTTTAATGTTGGTCATCATGACAGCAGTTTTGTCTCGCCTTTCATCCGGTCAGCCCTCCCTCGCCCCCAAATCTTGGTTTCCCTTATTTCAACAGCAGCGGCATCCGGGTTCCGGAGTCCTTACGTTCGCCGTTTCTCGTATCGTAATACCAACGAGATCACAGAATAAAATCTGACCGCACACCCGCTTGCCACCTACGCGCGCGCGCGCCCGGCCTTTCCCCAAGTCTGACAGCACAAGCGGTTTGCGATTGATTTGCGCCGCCCCCAAGAGAAAAGATAAATAAAGAAGACGAGACGATTTGCGAGAGAGCGACAAGCACACAAGCACGCAAGACAAGACAAGCCCAACGCCGAACGGACCAGGCTGCAAAAGGACAAGCCCGGTAGAGAGAGAGAGAGAGAGAGAGAGAGAGATCTACACCCGTTGATAATCGAATCTATTGGAGCTAGAGCACCGAACGACAGGCAAGACAGACAGCCCTCTTCGGCGATCGATAGCCAGGACGACCTTTTCATAAAGGACCACCGTTCGGAGCTCCGGCCGGTGAAGCGTCGAGCGCAGCACCGCACACCGGACATTGACATTGACGCGACCTGAATCCATCGCCCCGCAATTTTAGAGCGACCTGGGCGCCTGTCCCTGCGCAGAAAATAACGCCTTTTGGCTTTTTTTTTTCTGTGCTCACTTGTTGAGGAAGACTGTCGATCTGCTGCTTATCCGCCGTACCGTTCTATCGTCCTCCCGCGTGTGCGTCTTATCCCAGACGTTGAACGAGCGCAGACAGACGACTTCCGAACCGGCCACTTTCTTTCCTTCCTTTCCCCCTTTTTCTACACACCTATTACCCTCGTGCATAACCTCGCTCACTCTTTTCTCTCTCCTCCCTCCCTCCCTCCCTCTCTCTCCCTCTCTCTCTGTTCCTCCCTTCCTATCTATCCTTCAGTCTCACAAGATACCCCCAACAGAACATCCTCTCGGTCTGAGTTGATAACCGCGTTTCTGCCCACGAACCCCAGCAGAACCAACACCTCACTCACAACTTGACATCCACCACCACCCCCACCAATCCCCTCCTCCCCGCTCCCCCTCTCCCCCGGGGACCCCATCAACAAACACACACACACACACACCCACACACCACTCACCTCACCTCCCACACCCCGGTCTCGCGCAACCGCGCCGCTCCCCAACAATGCCAAGCGCAACGTCCCCTCCCGGCTCCGGCCCGGACACCCCCCTCCACCCCCCGCGCATCCTCTGCCTCCCCGGCGGCGGCGTCAACGCCGCCGTCTTCAAAGTCCAGTGCCGCGCCCTCATCGCCCGCCTGCGGCCCTTCTTCCGCCTCGTCTTCGCCGAGGGCCCCTTCATCTGCGCCCCGCACCACGACATCGTCTCCGTCTACGGCGACTACGGGCCCTTCCGCCGCTGGCTGCGCTGGCTGCCCGAGCACCAGCCCGTCGTCGACGCCGAGACCGCCTCCGCCGAGATCCACTTCCAGCTGCGCATGGCCATGGACGACGACGACGCCCTCGGCGCCACCGGCGAGTGGGTCGGCCTGCTGGGCTTCTCGCAGGGCGCGAAGATCAGCGCGAGCCTCATGTACACCCAGCAGATGCTGCGCCAGAAGTACGGCCGCCGCATCGCGAGCGCCGGCGGCAGCGCGGACTGGAAGTTTGGCGTGCTGCTCGCGGGGAGGGCGCCGCTGATCGTGCTGGATGACAGGATCGACGCGCCGCAGGGCGGGGGGGATGCCGCGGAGGCGAGCGTGGTGTTTGATGACTGGCCGAACGGGAGCGGGACCGACCATGTGTTGAGGCTGCCGACGATTCACGTGCATGGGCTGAAGGACCCTGGGTTGGGGCAGCACGGGAGGCTGCTGAAGGAGTACTGCGAGCCTGGGTGGAGGAGGCTGGTCGAGTGGGAGGGGAATCACCGCGTCGTGATCAAGACTGTCGATGTCGATGCTGTGGCGAGGCAGGTCCTGGAGCTGGGCGCGGAGTTGGGGCTTGTGAGGTATGTCGAGGCATGATTTGATTACTGCATAGCGTTGTGTTTCTTCTTTTGGGGGGGCATTTTCATTATTTTTGGGTTGTATTTACCTTTGTTGCGTCTGATGGATATACATAGACCGGAAATACCAACGTCGTCCTTCTGTTTCCTTTACGTCGTGTACACTCCCGTCGGCACATCGTGATACCCCCTCTTCCCGACCACCCGCGTCAGCTCGCTCCTCCAGTCCTCGCCGCGCGCAAGCCTCTCGACGACCTTTTCAAACGTCCACTCGGGCCTCCACCCGAGCTCGCGCACCGCCCTGGCCGAGTCGTACACGCGGTCGACGCTGTCCGGGAACCTCCATCCGAGCTTCTCAAACACGGCGCCCGCCGCGGGGACGCACGCCCTGTACACGCCCTCCGCGCCCGCACCAGCGCCGGCATTCAGCCGCGCGAGGGTGTCTCCGTCGTCGGGGAACGGCGGCGGGGTGGGTTCGGTGATCCAGGCGGCGGGGGAGCCCGGGGCCGGGGCGAGGGCGGAGCCGTAGGTTGAGGTCGTGGAGATGAAGATGAAGGAGCGGAGGGATGGGAGGTGGGCGGAGGAGGTTTCGAGGAGGGCGAGGGTGCCGGTTATGTTTGTGTCGATGAAGGCTTGTTTCGGGTGCGAGGCGACGTGGGGTTTGTGCAGGGTTGCGGCGTGGATGATGTGTTTGATGGACGGGTGGGAGGTGAAGAGGGTGGTGAGGGCGGCGCGGTCTGTGATTGAGAGGGTGTGGGTTGTGGTTGAGGAGGGGAGGATGTCGATGCCGAGGGGGGTGTGGCCGTGGGAGGGGAGGCAGAGCATTAGGGCGGCGCCGAGGTGGCCTGAGGAGCCTGTGACGAGGATATCGTACTCTAGAGAAGACATCGTGGCTACGTGTTGACGACGACGCGAATTGGAAATGATAACGGGTTGAAGGAGTTGGTTTAGAGAAGTTGAATTGAAGTAGTTGAGGTCGGTGATGGTTAGTCATTGGATGGTGTTGATGCAGCGTGACTCATTGGCTCGCGCCAAGGAGAAGATGCCGTCGGTAGGGCGTAGGTAGCTGCGGATATCGCCTGCACCCGATTCGCCCTGGACTTGATTAGCGGTTTAATTGAAGGACCTAGTTGCCTTTTCGTATCGACTAGGATACCTTCTCCTACATCACCTTTGTGTGTTTCGGAGAATGTTCTACAACAGCCAAATAGGAACTTCTGTTGACCGAAGATGTATCCAGAGCTTGCTTATATGGAGGAGCAACAATTTGCTGTATACTTTCCCAGAATATGCTAGCCGACAACAAGTTCACGAAATGCCAACAGTCCTCATCTAAGCGTTGTTTGTTCCTACAAACACAACTAGTACGGCTGCGTATGCTGCTGTGCTCGCCAGTACATCTTTGGCCTCATTGAGAAAGTATGCCATCAGGACACCAAAGGCGGCAACGAAGGCCGTCGTCGAAATAAGTGAAGTGTAGAGCCCGCCATTCAGCACCATAATCCACATAGGGCCAACGAGAAAGGCGCCTCCAGCGGCTGCGATTACGATACGCTCTTTGAACCCCCGGTACCATGTCTTTGCAACATTGCTTCCTCGTGTGCCGGTGATTGGTTCGCTGGATTCGTCGGGGTTCATGTCCCACGACCTGATAGATTTAGCATAGGTAGTTATCTCGTTCGCGAGAACACTATCAATGTTGCAATTGAGAACGTAATTGTCTACGTTGTACTCCCCTGTGGCAAGGAATGGATCTCGATTGGACTTCGAGCGATTCTCCATGTAGTCATGGTCTTGAAGCGCTTTGACTGTATTGATGAACGAAAGAAGTTAGCGTGCATATTGTCAACTTCGGAATCTGGCCCTGGCCAAGGGGCAAAAGTCTCGCCCATGCGTGTCATACGTATTCAGGCGAACGGTGAAGGGAGAGAAAGGCTTCATACTGTACTGCTCAAGAGTTTTCTCCCAGCCTGGCGACTCGTGACCTTCAAGGCGCATTTTCACAACATGTCTCACCAGCTGACATTGCAGCTTACGGATTCGCATGCGCTGCACCTCAGCAAAGCTGATCCGGAACCGCATTCCGTCCCCGGGGGATGAAGATGGGGGCGCGGGCGCAGACAAAGGCGCAGAAGTTGTTTTATTGCCGTACCGCATCTCCCGAATACTTTCGCCCAATCGGTCGAGTTTGGATCCGATCTTGCTAGTTGCGGGCTCCTCTAATCTTGAAATCAAATTCGGGAGGTGATGGTCTACAGCCCAGTCGCCCGGATCGTCGCAGTTGAGGCGCGTTGAGCTTCGCTCGTGTCTAGGCAGTGGTGTTCGGCCATTGCCAGAGGCTCCAGGCTCAGGATGGTGATGAGCACTGCCTCTGCTGCGCCGGCCAGAGCTGGTGCCGTCGAAACTGTCGTGATCCTGCTCTCGGCTATCAACCGAGAACCGCAAATGCTGGGATGAGATACTGGGAACGTCCTCTCGATCACGACTAGTAGAACGGCCCTGCTGGCGGGATCTGAAATCGCCCGTCCGAGAAAAGGACTCACGCCAGGTGTCGCTGGAGTAGCTACGTGCACGGGAACCGAAGCTGGCTGTCTCGCCGCCATCATCTGTAATACATGGATCAGCAACAGCGATCGGCTCATGAGACTTGAACTGTTTTACGAATCAGCTTCATGAAGGCCTGAGAGCCCTGTTTTATGACGTCATTATCTAAAGACATAATCGAATATTCATTGTAAGTGAGCTGATATAACACAGCTGTAGGACAGGGAAGGCTTTATTGGAAGACGAGAGATGCTCAAACATAGTGCCCATAGTGCCAGATGGTTTGGCAGACCTTTTGTTCTAGCTGTAGAACCCAATTGAGATGAAAGCTTTTCACATAGCTCGTATACTAACCTATCAGAAGATTCTCTGGGTTGCGTAGATGCAATGAAGTGGAGGAACGTGTGATGTATATGCATAGGAACTGCATTAGGGTCAGCCACAGCGCTTACATTTCTTTTTTGTTTTTAAGCTCAAGAAGAAGCCTGAAGGAAAACAGAAACAAACCCATGCCCCCTTTCAAAGCCATAAATAGCTACCTTCGCAAGAGCCTTGACTGAACCTTCTCATTCAATTAGCAAAGTCTTATTAAGAACCATACCATATCTTAGATAAGAACCTGAGTTATCTGATTTCCGAGAGCAGGTTTTCTTCACATGACCTCACATGACGACCGCACCCACATACACAAACAACGGCACCATCCTCCTCCCGAATGACACCGCCAAGTCTCTCCTAAGCGCTAGGCTGCCAGACCAAGAATACTATCGCTGGTGGTCACCAAAACCTGTCCAACATGTCAAATACCGACACCCGACGCCTGCGCGTTTTCATCCGAGTCAAACACACACCTGTTACGATCGACATTGAGTTCTCAGATGACCATCTTGCCAAGTGTTACTACCACAGTATCAAGGGCAGCAAGAAGCTTCAGATGGGAAAGCCCTGCATCGTAAGAATGGAGCTGCCACACTCAGCTGTCGACCTCGAGATGTCACGGTCGCTTGGAGCCATTATCGTGCACTTCGACAGTGGGAACAACGCCAAACGGTGGATTGATAACATCTGCCGGCCGGTCCAAGATCAGCCGCGACAGGTCTATCTTAAGCAGTACTGGGCCGACGCGGACTTCGAAAAGCTGAAGGCAGCGTTGGAAGAGAAGCAGAGTCAGCAAAAAAGAGACATGGTACCGGCAGAGACCTCGCCTTTAGAGACCTCGCCGTCAGAGATTGTGCCGTCAGAGATTGTGCCGTCAGAGATTGTGCCGTCAGAGATTGTGCCGTCAGAGATTGTGCCGTCAGAGATTGTGCCGTCAGAGATTGTGCCGTCAGAGATTGTGCCGCCAGAGATTGTGCCGCCAGAGATTCTGCTCCCAAGGATTGTGCCGTTAATATCGCTGCCCGAGCCCAATCCGTCAGACGGCAAGCGGATCAAGCGGATCATGTCTCCTCCAAAAGCCGCACAAACCTCAGAGCCATGGACCCCTATTCAAATCATCTCACAAATACGTCGGCAACCTGAAACACAGTCGCCTTCCAAGGCCAGAGGAAATGCTTTTTTCCGTTGGTTTAAGAGAAGAAATTAATGACTTATGGTGTAACGAAATTAGGCGTACTTCATAGCTTTTGGCTTTTTCATTTCAACACACGACTACCGGTTTAACATTTTTGACTGCTGCTAGGCTGTATTATACGAGGCATAAAACTGGATATTGCTAGATATCCTCAAGCTGAGATTGTTACTTGCGCCTCCCCAACGAGACCATCAATTAAGTGGCAGCGCGCTTCAAAACCTCATCCCACGCCGCGATATATAACGCAAGGCAATTGCTATTATTTTACAAGATTGCCGATTGCGAAAGGCCAAAAAAGACTAAGACTTTTCTGGTCAAGGACTTCGAGACCACTACTCTCCTTGCCTCATTGCCCGTGATTCCCTCATCATTGCATCCTGAAACTCTTCCCCTTTACCTCAAGGTGCGCTTTTGATGTATCCCTCGCCTTTGGTATCGCGATCCTTGCGGTACCCAGCCTCTCATATGCAGCCTGCCCATCCTCGTCATCGACCCGTCGCAACACCATGAGCAATAAGTCATGAGTACCTTGCTCATTCAAGTCACCGAAGCCAATCTCAATCTCCGTACCCAGCTCCTCAACCTTGAGTGAGGTTCCTCCGCCATCATCCTTGAAGATAAGGGCATCCCATTCAGCGTCCAGAAGGACCCCCTTCTCCTCGTCTGAAGTGGGCGTGAAGAAGCCATATATTGCCTCATTCTCATCTGAGAAAACTTCAAAGTAAAACTGGCCCTCGTCCTCGAAATCCATGTCGTGAATAGTCGCAACTGCAGGATCTTTCGAAGACGCAATGCGCCCGTGAGACAGGTTGATAGTCATTGCGAGGCCCTCGAGATACAGAAACTGCCTTGTCTCGGAAATGATGCTGTTGGGCTCCAGACCGTGGTGAGCGTAGAATTCATCGAAATGCTGCCGTTGCCAACGGCCGGCCTCGTTCTTGACCTCTACTTCAATTTTGACATTGGAAAAGGTGGAGGGTAGTGACGGGGCGACTTCTCTATTTCCTTGGAAAATCAACTTGCCACCATGCATTTTGGCATTCTGAGGCCGGTCGAAGCTGAGCTCCAGCGGCCCTTTCCATCCCGCCCAGGACCAGCTCGGAAACTTCGGGTTGCGCTTCGCAGGGTGCTTGAAGCTCTAGTCCATAGCCTGGAGGAGCCCCAAGGTAGCCGTTTGGTGCACTTCGTCATCGACGATGGCTTCGCCTGAGACAGGCAATGTGGTGAAAATCGGTAGACCCCAGAAGTGCCCGAATGGCGGTGTCGTTATTGAGCCTCGGCTGAGTATACCAAGCATGCCGTTCAAGTTGTCGCTGTCAAAAGTGAGAGACCTGGTCATATAATCTTCAATGAACTTAAAGACCTTCGGCCCCTTGTTCAAGCTCATTGCCATGGGAAAGTTGCGCACGCTTTGCGCTGCTTCGCCATACATGGGCGGCCATGCCGGCCCATCCTTTCCATACCTGAACGCTGTGCCGTACTTGAAGAAGATATCATCCGGGGCAAAGACGGCTTCCGTGCAGTGTGAGAAGTTGCACTCAAAGTAGATCTGGTACTCCGTGAAGATGAGGCGCCGCGTAGAGAGGAGGCCTTCTTGGTATGTCCACCCCCGTTCGGTCCACTTGGCGTGCTCGAGCAGGTTGCTGAGTGGCGGGAGAGAGGAGACGTAGAGCGTCTCCCCGATTTTGGCAGACGGCTGCCGGAGCCGAGGTTCGGTGCTTACTCCCGGCAGGCCAAAATTGGCATCTTGCCCGGCGCAGGCGATGATGGCAAATACTGCCGCCTCGTAGATGATGTGCATGTTGGCCAGTTGGTTTTGTGTCTCCTTTCTCTTCTCTGGGTCCGTTTGCGCGTTGCCGCTTTGGTCGATGCAATACCTGTCTACCCACAGGTAGCCAACGCCGAGCTTCCTACAAACTTCAAATGCGTCCTGGACGACTTTCGGGAACCCGGTCTCAGGGGCCTTTGTGCCCCAGACATAGCTCAGGGCGACGTAGTCTTGGCCTTCCGGAAGAGGGACTATTTCATCTGTCGAGGTGTTCATTACCCGGAACCCGGGAATGTCTCTGGCAGACCTTTTGTTCGGGTTTCCACATCCAGTTGGGTGGTATCTGCGACAAGCGTTGAGCCAGCCCTTTATGATGTCATAGTCGATGGTGTCAGCCGCGATTCGCCTCCCGGAGAAGCGTCGATTCTTTGTGTTGACGGGGATGACAGGATACAGGTATCCCGAAGACCCTGAGTGCTCACTCAGAGAAATGCCCTGCTGCTCAGGATAATACACATGAGGTGGCTTCGGGTCGACAGCCAAAATGGTGGTGTCTTTTAACCGGCGGGCGGCTAACAGAGGTCCGATGTTGTTCCCATGCTCCGTCTCTCCCGTCGTCTCAAAGTTGACATATGTAGCCGACACAACGTTGAGCTCGAAAGGCAAGTTGGAGTGACCATGAGTCGATACTTGTAGCCTGGTGCGCACTGCCGCAAATGCGTTGCAGAGGGGGCAAGACGCAGTTGAAAAGTCGTCTGGAAATTGGCCCAAGTCGGCCACCTTCCCCTGGATCGTGTTCCGGTGGCATGGGATGCTGCCTTCGTCTGCTACTTCGTTGATCATCGCGGCTCGGAGGTCCGACGGGTTTGCGGTGTCTGTAGCGCCCTCCATCCAGAAATACCACTGAACCCGTGCATCTTTGTCGTCTTCTTTGCTTTCGGTTCCCGTGCTGATGTCTTTTAGACCAGATTCATTGTGTTCGGAAAGGGCCTGTTCGTTCGATTCGGCGCTGTTGTCAGATTTGGCATCTCTGCCTCCATCTTCCTCAGTTTCCCGAATGGGTGTCTCAGAATCCGTAGAAGTTGACGATCTGACTTTCATGAGGGAAGAAGAGTCCGCATCTCGAGAAGGCATATCGACTGGGTTTGAAAGAGGATCCAGTGAAAGCCTGGCGCATCTTTCACAGATTTGAGCGGTCCCATCCACAGACTTCACTCCTGGCGGTGGATTCGTGTCTCTCGGAGGGGCACTTGTTGGAAGGCGTCCAATCTGCCGGCGCATAGATCCAAGAATGTCGTTGATTGGGTATGTCAACGTCCGCTCCTCGGCATTCGGGTCCTGTATCGTAGTACTGGCAGCTGCTTCTTTGAGAAGTCCGGACGAGTGTAGTATTGATAGCCTGTCTGCCACCCATACCATTGAGTCATTCGCCCAAGGAATGGATTCATCCTGAAGATGTTCAGGCGCGAATTGAAACATATTGATAAACTTCAAGTTTAGACCGGGCGTGTATGTGGAAGCTGAAGTTACGATAACTTGCATGGGATGACCAGAAAGATTATGCTCAAGTAGAGCTGGATGATTGAGGATAACTACAAGTTACAAAGTGTTTTCGCAGTACCGCGCTAGTAGCAGAGTTGCCTGATGCCTTGACCAGGGTTGCATCTGCTACCAATTGCCGACATAGCCGCCGTTCTCAGCTAGACGTGGGTGGTGGCTAGGCACGCATCCTTCTGCGAATTCCTCAACGATTCTGTTAGACAATGGCCTGTCGGAAAAGCGGAACCCTGCATGATGTATCATCGAATTGAACTACTCAACCGTCGTCCTGCCTACGGTAAGAGGCTGACGGTGGACCGCCGAAAAGCGCTGCCTAGCCTTAATTGTCAATATGGAATTTAATATGCCTCACCCATAAGTGGTCGAAACTTTCCGTTCACCACAAAGCCGATATTGGCAAGCTTCCGCCGCCCTCCTTCTTTCTCTCCCTATAAACCTT
This sequence comes from Colletotrichum kahawae, assembly GCA_032988895.1. Taxonomy (NCBI): domain Eukaryota; kingdom Fungi; phylum Ascomycota; class Sordariomycetes; order Glomerellales; family Glomerellaceae; genus Colletotrichum; species Colletotrichum kahawae. The sequence goes on along the minus strand of VYYT01000005.1, from coordinate 65,079 downwards.
ACATATTGCAGTCTTTGCAATCCTTCAGAGACTCTCAACACGCTAAGTGATTTTGTAACCAATCTGTCATGTGCGACGATGGCCACCGAACAAAGCCTCGAGTCTATCTTTCCCGCCTTGCGAATGGGCTGTATCGAAGGACATTCAGAGCAACCCGAAGAAGCTAAGATAGGGGACAAGATTGTATGCGGGAGAAAATGCGCATCAAAGACCCTATATGGACGCTGGGACAACGAAGAAGATGACTTCATCTGGTCGGAAGAGTATCCGGACAATATCGCAGAGGCGACGGAAAATGAAGAGACTATGCAGTGCGCCGTGCTCGTCAGAAAAAGTAAGTTCTTATACGTTACAGCAACATCCACACAGGCAGGCCATTCTGACCACATCGTGCAGAGAAAAGCACGGATCCAAGAGTGTCTCTCGAGATCCACAGCATAGGAATTCAGAGCCCGTTGATCAAAGGGGTGCTTAGCGAAGTCTTTGCGGGATATCCCGATTGCAATATGGAGCTGGAGCGGACAGAGATTGACGCCCCATTTGGCCCATTTGTCCATCGATGGGACGGGTTTACTTCTGCTCTCAACGATAAGAAGCTGGACGAGGAAACTCGACAGCATCTGCAACTACTGAACGACGCCATTGCTCCTGAGGTGACGGACATCATTAACAAGGTCAAGGGTTACAAGAAGAATAATGTCGTCGACTTTAAGTACCTCTGGGCCATTTTCGAGCCAGGGTGCACTGTCTTTACGACAGAACACGGCCATCAAATGGCAGCGTGCTTCGAGACCTCGACCTACATTGAGACCCAGAACGGAAAACAGCTACTCCTGTGGTGCAAATCAATCAACTGGGAAAAGTCCGACTTTGGCTGGGAGAGCAAGACACTTAACATCAAGGAGTTTAAGAACACTATTCCGATATCATCATTACCCGTATTTCCCTTGAAGAACCACAAAGGCCACGCAATTATTAAGAAGAATCTCACTCAAAGGGGCAAACTATTTGAGAGTCTGTGCGGACTGCAGTACCGAGATTACGATGGGCAAGCTGTCCAAGTTGTACAACTTCAACACAGTTTCGAGGTCCGAGAGAAGACCGTCAGGGTACAAGAGCGTATTGTCATTGACGCCGAGGCGTATGACAGGTTCAATCCTCATGACCAGACGTTCACTCATCCGATCTTGGAAGATAAAGAAAAGGATGTGGAGTCGTCTCGCTTTGGACATGCAGAGTACAATGTGATCCCGATAGATCTCGTCAAGAAGGAAGAGCCCAAGAAGACCCTCACCGACTACCAGCGACTCCTATGCGCACCATTGGTCCGCGGCTACGCTCTCAAGACCAAACGATGGCTTCGACTCAGCGTCTCCTCCGTGAAAGAGATCGAGTTGAACGAAGGCGCTTTCAGCAGCCTAGTGCTACCAGAAAACTACAAGAAGCTTCTGCGCGCCTTTATGGAAAGTCAGCTCCAGTTCAAAAACGACTTCGACGACTTCGTGGCTGGAAAGGGGAAAGGAATCGTTATCTTGCTCTCGGGCAGCCCAGGAACCGGCAAAACCCTCACTGTGGAGAGTGTTGCTGAAGTACTTAAGGCGCCACTGTACAGTCTCAGCGCTGGCGATCTTGGGACCGACAGCGGCAACGTTCAGGAACGCTTGGATGATGCTCTCCAACTCGCCGCTGATTGGAATGCAGTGTTGCTGATCGACGAATGTGATGTATTCCTGGAGGCCCGAAGCAGTGATAATCTGGAACGCAACGAGCTCGTCAGCATATTCCTCAGAACGATAGAGTACTACGAGGGAATAATGTTCCTGACTACCAACCGCCTGGATTCGATCGACCCTGTTTTTCACTCGAGAGTACATCTAAGCCTCGAGTATCCTGGCCTTGAGCAATCGTCTCGAAAGGAGATCTGGTCGGGATTCTTGGACAAGATTGGAAAAGGAGAGCAGAGGCATGCTTTGAGCGAAGAAGATATTGAAAGGCTTGCGTCGCTGGATTTGAATGGTCGTCAGATCAAAAACATTTTGAAAACGTCCAATTTACTGGCCTGTTCAGAGAAGGCGAGGCTCAGATTTGACCATGTAAAGACTGTCCTTGAAGTATGGCGTTACAAGGTCCAATGATTTACCGAGACGAGGCGATGGAAGCCCTCAACCATGTAGGTCGTAGGTTAAGTTTCTACAATATTGTTACAATTTTCTAGTCTCAACTCGTATAATTAGATTATAATAGAGACCGTCTATTTTTCCTATGCTAGAGCGACTACTTTTTTTGCGGCTAGACTCTATATTACTGTCGTTATCAATACTGCTTCTAGCATCTCCGTTGTTATCGTTATTATCGTCGTCGTCATCGTCGTCATCGTCGTCGTTGCTATCGCTACTATTGTCCTCAATAGGAGTAAATAAGTACTCGGGGTAGTCGCGCAGACGCAGGAAAGTTAGGCGTCATCTTATGATACAGGATAGTCACAGTCGTAGGCTCACTTTCAGAGACTAAAGATACCCGTTATGATTCGACTCAGTCAGAAACCTTCAAGGGAGCACTGGTATGTGCAGCCCACCCTCTACCAAGTCAAACCACAGGCCACGATACCCATTATCTCTCGCCGCTTTTACAAGACTTGCGAAACCTTTGAGCTTCGTCCCATATCCCGAGTCTCCGGCGGTAACTGGAGACACATATGTGATTACTCGCTCACTCGGAGAATCGATCTCCAGAGCACTGACTAACAGAGGTAACCCTATTGGGAGTCTCTTCATATCTAGCGGAACCCACTCGATAAAGCACTCCAGCTCGGCTGTAATATTCATTGCCAGTCGCAATGCAGTGTCATCTGCAACGCCGAGCGGATATTGGAGTCGATGGATAATGAGAAGAGTTGCCAGGCGGTAGACCCGAGCCTGTAGCATCATTGCCGATGCTTCTAGCGGACTGAATTCGTTGAAGAAAGTTGTAGGGGGTGCCGGCTCCCATTCACGCACTCGGCTCTCGATATCGGCTAGTTCTTTACTCCCATTACCGCGGCGGAGAGTTGCAGGATTGCCAAATAATACAGACTCTGTACAATCTGACGCCTTAGCTTCGTAGCTTATCACGCAGAGTTCGTAGAGAATGCAGATGAGACCACTGCAGAGTCCGAAAGTTCTATCCACCGTAGAATACTCGCCGCATGGGGGCTGGATAACGGGTGTCTCTCGCTTTACCAGGCACTCGACCGTGTCGACAAGTATCGAAGTAACGGTTATAGGGTGAAGGCATGGCTGGGCGAGCAGCGAGGGATACCAGTCCTTGACTAATAGCAGTGATTGACGTAAAATTGCATGCGCGGATGTGCCTAGGAGGATAATGTGGTAAACGACCAAGACCTGGCCGAGCATGATAATGGCGGCAGCATCGTGGGAATCGACGATAGCGGCAGCTTGCAATTGCCTGAGGCATTTAGATCCCTCGCGAGGATTCACTTCGCCAAGAGGTTTCATCCTATTATTCTGGTCATCCCACAGGGCTAGGGCAGCCAGGTAAGCATCCAGGAGAACACCGCCTGAGCGGGCGAAAACGACCGTTATCGCACCGCGGAAGCTGTCGGAGAAGCTGGGGCCGATCATAAAATGCCTGTGATAGCTGTAAAACGTCTGCTGATCTGACAAGACACGGTGAACGTGCAGGTGCCGTCTGGCTACCAAAGGGCGTTCCGGACTGGGCAGTTGCAAAGGGAGGTTGTAGTCATAGAGGGCCTCCACGAGTGTGAACAGGTCTGCGAGAGAGGACCCAGACGTCAAAGGTGGTCGGAAGGCGTTGTTGCCAGAATTTGAACCAAGCAGCTCGGCAAGATCGCTGGTCTCGGCGTTGACGTTGGTTCTTTCGCAAGTCACGAGACTGAGGTCCGCCTGCTCCACGTCATTGGTCTCGGCAGTCTCTTCTGTCTCATCCTTCCGGGTAGTCTCGATGCCAAAGCTCCCTATGCTCTCAATTCCACTGTGCTGCCTAGAAGGGTCGTCAAGGTCTGAGTGCATTGGGGTCGTAGGCTGCCCAGGCAGCGTGTCATCCGTTCCAAAACTGAGAATCCCGCAACTGCCATACGGGACCTTCTTAGCCACAGGCGGGCGACCCATGCGCCGCAACCGTCGCTCGAAGGAACAACTTGCGTTGAGAAGCCTGCATTGACGACACTGATGCTCGTTGGCGTCGAAGAGACATCGTTCTTTCCTACGGTAGCGCCCGTCGCAGGCTGTCCTGGGCATGAGAGTTAGATTCTGCGGGGCCCGCAGAGCGTTCAGGGAAGCTCAAATACAAGTGCCGTAAGACGACTAACTGTCAGGGGGGCGGGCTTGTCGTCAGGTTGTACAGCACAACTGAAAAATATCGCGGTCGAGATGGTGAGAGAGCAAAGGGGAGAAGAATCATGGAAGGAACAGCGAAGTGGGACGATATAAGTAGACAGGGTCGCTGCTGTGGAGATAGACAGGGGTAGTACTTTCACTAACAGGACCAACACCCGATGCCCCTTGATCATGGCTTCAAGATTGATGGGAAAAGTAACAGACTGTATCGTATCGGCGATTCATTATGTACATTGATGTCGTCGAAGTTGTGCGGAATTTGGTAACTACTGCTAGATGACAATCGACTGCCGCCCCGAATTCTGTGTCATGCTCACTGTACCCTAGGACTACTTTCCAATTGAGTCCCGGATCATCTCCTGGAACCAGTTTGGGAATCCTCGAAACCCCGACAACCAGGAAGCTCGGGGCGGTATAATGAGCTGAGCACCGCGACGAGAGAAGATCTGATCTGCGACAACCTTCGCCACGTCTTCGGGCTTCATCATCTTGCCGGTGCCGCCACGCTCCAAAGCCTTGTTGTCATCCTTCGTCATGTCAGTGGCCACCCACATGGGATGAGCCACCGTCGTCAGCACACCTGGCGATTGATAAACATGCTTTATTTCGCCTGACAGCCCCTCGTGAAACGCCAGCGCGCCTGCCTTTGATGCCGAGTAATCGACGGCTGTCGGTAGCGAAATATAAGAAGCCATGCTCGCAATTGTCACGATATGTCCCTTATTCTTCAGGATCATATTTGGCAAGAATGCCTTAGCCGTATACCACAGTGCCATGAGGTTGACCCCGAAGAGTTTTGACGCCTTTTCTGGGGCCAAGTTGAGGATGGAGCTCCGGTTCACTATGCCAGCGTTATTGATCAGAATGGCGGGGTGGCCGACTGTCTTTCGGATGCTGTCTGCAGCCTCAGCCACAGCAGAAGCCGAGGAGATGTCGCATTTATAGTAGAAGACGGTGTCGATCTTTTGAAGCTCTGAGGGTAGTTCTGCTACATCGAGGATTGCGACTCGGACGCCCCTTTGGACAAGAGCTAGCACGATGGCTTTCCCTATCCCGTTGCAGCCGCCAGTGACTACGGCGATCTCTTCCGGCCAGTTCCATTTTCCACGTGGTAAAAAGCTCCAGTTGCTGGTTGCACGAAGGTTCTGGATGCGGTTCAAGAAGCGGCATATTCCAAGAGCAGTCAAGATCTTGAGCGCAGTCTTGAGGCCGAAAATGCCAATCCAGCGCTTGACAACATCTGATTCCGTGACTTGGGTGACGAGATGGGGCGGGCCGTACGTGAGAAACGAAAGGGTTGATGCTGAAAGAACTGGGTTAAATATAACGCCGCTGATGATGTGCAGAGACTTGACAGCTCCTTCGATCAGAGTAGCCATCGTGATTATTTTATGTGTAAATAGAATGAGGCGAAGATGTTGAAACGTGATGATTGACTGGAGGACGAGATGCATGCTGGCAATCCATTTGAGGGCATATGCCTCGATTTATATCAATTCTGCGCACTTGCCTGTCGGGCAACTATCGCACATGATGCCGACTTGTCATCGTCTCCCTCATCCCTTGGTTGATTCTAATTATCGCACAGCAGCCCCGATGACCCCGGCAAGTTTCAACCACCTTTGGCATAGCGCGTTTTCTTGGACTGGGCTCATCGGCGACTTTCTTCCCAATACGGAAATGGCCTGTTGGAGCCGGGCTCGGTTCGGGTTCCACTGCCTCCTCTCGCCGCTCGACCGGCACGACGTTGGATGTGAGACCATGGGAGCCTGACCTCTACTAATTAATCTTGGTCTTGCAAAAGACCTGACATCCGGTACGTTGACGGTGGCCGAGAAAAAACTATTTGAAGTACATTACGATCTTTCTGTCTTTTTCTTCTTCGTGAGACCGCCTAATTTCCCTTTGCCTGCGCGGCTATATTTCGTATGTACTTGAATACTCCTGTCAAAGACGATACTAGCGATAGCGATGACGACGAAACCGCCGAGACCGACGAAAACGATGTTGCGAGTAACGTACGGCAAAAGACTATGAGTAAAAAGGTGGCAGCAGGGATCGCGAGTGGCAAGGGACATATACCCCTGCGATGACCCCTGCCGGGCGTACCTCGCAGCAAACGACGAGAGCGACGAAAGCGACGGAAACGACGAAAGCGACAACAACAACGATGACGACAATGACAACGATAACAATAATAACGATGATAATCATAACGATAAACAACGACGACGATAGAAGTAATAACGATCACGATAGTAAATTAGAATGTAGCTATAGGAAAAGTAGTCGCCCTTTTTTTTACAGTTAATTCAGTTCTTGTGGCCAGTGAGATTCCACTGCCGATTCAACACTCGAGAAAGTGCGTGGATGGCATATATATTGTCCCTGCTCACTTCGAGATTGCTCTGGAGTCTGACGCGTTCCTCCATGTCGAATTCTCGTTTGTTCCACATCTCCCAGGCGAGGAAGCTGTGCGGGAGAAAGTTCGCGTGCTCAAAGTCGATGATAATCATCCTGCGGTCTGGGTTTTCCCCGTCTTCCAGGATGAAATTATTGAGGTTGAGGTCGCAATAGCACAATTTCGGACCCTCAGGGACCAGCTTGGCTATCATCGTGCGTCTCTGAAGCAGCCAGTTCAGCCGATCCTTTTGGTTTGGAGGAATCCTCGCCGCTCTTCTCTGCAGGTTGGTCCTCAGAGGGTGTCTATGACTTTCCCTGTCCATGCGCTTGGTTTTCATGACGCCTCAGTAAAGCAGCCTGTTCGCCCCTCCTCTTCGTTTCCTCGAGAACAGCACGTACTGCTATAAGAGGGTCTGGTCTGAATTCACTTAAGATTTGGGCCACGGAGGTGCCTATGTCGTACTCCATCACAATAATGCCGCAAGGAAGCAACTGTGGTTCTGAAGAGCCGTGGAGCATGACGTCAAGATCTGTGTCGATGAAGTCGCGATGAAGTCGAAAACTCGCGGGACATGGAATTGCTGCCTAGCTCCCTCATCCATCTTGGACAGCTGTTCGTGTACGTAGTACTGCGTTTCAGCTTCTCTTCTCAGGGAATCGCTATCATGTCCGTACTTAGCCCATACGAACACGTCCGTCGGCAGTCTCTTCGGAGAAAAGCGGAAGCCTCGCAAATTGTCGTAATACGGCCTTTTTGAGCATTCCGCGATATCTTGCAATGCATTTTGGAGCAATTCTTCGTGATCGGGCTTGCAGTCAGAGGGGAACTCCATTTCGTGGACGGGAAAATTGCCCTGGTATCGTGCCGAGGATGATGGATATGGACACAGTGCGGGAGAGGGACCAAGAGGCCAAATCTACTGTGAAATCCTAGAGCGCTCAAATATTTCGTTGGGCTGTTGGTTCCTCTGATGCAATCCCTAAGGGAAGAAAGAGAATTTTCCCCTGCCCAAGGCCCACGATAGAACTCTTGCTAGTTCTCTGGTAGTAACCTATTTTTGGCTTTGTTCCGCGGCTAATCGAGCCTCCCTCCTCCTCCTCTTCTGTTTGTTTCTGATACAACAATACGCCGTGCAGCCCCCTATGAGCAGAACGAAAACCACCGGGGGAACGATGATGAGGGCCATGAGCTGCTGGCCCCACGCCTTGCCACCCTGAGTCGGATCCCGGCAGGAATCGTAGCTGCAATTATCCGGTGTCTGGATGGTCGGCGAAGGATCGCCCGGGATCCAAGATGCCACTGAAGCCCCCAACGGAAGATCAGGAGGCGATGGCGTCATCATAGCCTGGTCCGATTTCTGCCATGCGATTCTCCAAGCAGGCTGTATGAGCAAACCTGCTGTGAATTGTGTTTCTGTTCCAAGAACCACGCCTGTGTAGGTCTTGTGGTCTTGCGCTTCCAGACTTCCAACGCAGGCGGGGAAATCGACATCGTAATTGAGGTCCCCAGTTGACCACAGAACCTCACCGCTAAAGGAAGTAGAAAAATCAGTCAACTGAATATGAGCAGAGTCGAATAAAACTGAGAGAGCCCTACGGTGCGCAACAATATGCGGTAGTATTAGGTGTCTGCTGGCCAAGGACAGTCATCTGATGTGCGTGCCATCCCTCTGGGCATACAGCGGGACTCGTTACGCCTGGCGTTCGGTTTGCGAGGTTCCTGGTCCAACCCGAAGGCTTACACGACGCAACAAAGGTAGTATCATTGGGATCATGAAAAAGCGCATCCACAGGCGAGCCACTTCCCACGAGTCGGGTCCATCTGCGGCGTGTCTGGCAGTGAGACGGGACCACGTAAGGCGTTGTCAATGGCAGGGGTGTCTCCGTTATTATCACTGCCGCTGTCCCTTTTGCCGTCGCGTCCGCCGTCGTTGCCGTTGCTGTTATTGTCGCCATGGTCACCGCCTTGTATAGAAGATTGCTAACCGACGCGAGTGGGACTCGCAAAGATTGTGGAGCACATTGAAGAGAGGAAAGGACGCTGAAATAATTCCAAACGATTATGGGCGACTTTAAATCACCGACAACGAGAGATTCGCGTCGAATTGCATGCTGGGAGGCCGTGTGCCAGTTGATACTGGACTGCTCTTGTTGTTCAGGCAAAAGGCTGCATAAGGGGCTGCAGGGCTACTCAGATGCTACCTTCCCTTAATACATGGGCAAGATGCGGCAACCACCGGAGACGGGTACAAAAAAGGGAATTCTCGACTTGGCGTTGGGGTACAATAGAGAAACTCTCGCCACTAGTCAAGTGGCACAGTAGTTCAGCTCGACCAACAACTGATTTAACCGCCCTCCCGAAATGACCAGCAACAAACGAAGCACCAACGCCTCGTTAATGATCCAATTGATCTGGACACTGACGGTTGGTGGGAAAACACGCTGATTATCCAAAAAGGTAAGGCGGGAAAAAACGGTGGTCATTGGACTGTGCTACGACACAGGAAAAGCAATTCTCAAGCTATATCAATTTAGGCAATGGCTTTGCGGAACGCATCTTTTATTGGGTGCCTAGCAAGTAAGCACACTACACGTACTCAAATCCCTAATGAAAGGGGTTCGTGATGTTCTGGGTGAGCACCGTCCCGTTGCCAAACACCGTGCCTGCTGTCAGAATCGGGTTACGATAAGGGTCGTAAGCGGGCTCCGGCCTCTCATCCATTACTGTGCCGTTGGCGAAGATGATTCCGTTCCAAGGAGAAGGCAACCGGCGCGAAGTCTTCTTCCACAGGGGATGCTTCCGTCCACTGACATAGCAGTTCTCACTGGCCATGTACAAATTCAGCCCGAGAGCCAGGACTCTAATCTCAGCACTCAGCGAGTCCCAGTCATGCTCGTCAACCAAGCGCACTCCTATGTAGTCCTGCATGAGGACAGTCGGGTAAGTCTCGGGGCTCATGGCGGCGACACCGCCCCAGTACAGAGTTGGGTTGGTGGGATAGACGGCGAGAGCCTCCAGCCCAAACTTGCCGCTGGTGACGATGTCGGGTGTCAGCTGCCACTGCGCAACCATGAACTCCTGTCTGTTAGTCCCTTCCTTCTTGGCCCAAAAGGGCTCGGCCAGTGTTGCGGCCGTCTTCTTGACGATGGTGTCTGGAATTGTGGCAGTGGGCCAATGGTCGAAGCGATGCATGTGGACATCGCTGCGGTAGATGCCTTCCTTGGGTAGGGAATTGGGCACCCCGGTGGCAACATCGCCTTCGAGAATGATCAAGACGCAGCCCTTGCCGCCATTCATGTCCATGAACTCGCCCATGCGTCTGTCTTGGAATTGAATACCGACTTTGTCTGGGACTTCGAGGTTAGGGCATCTGTTCTTGATCTTGCCCAGAGCTGTAAAGAGCTCTTCTGTCTGCTTCAGATCAAGGAGCTTGCCACCACCACCTGACAAAAATGCTACCATCTCTTTCAGCCACAGGAATATGACTTCGCCGGGGCTTTCGTCTGTGAACCTAAAGTAGCAACATTAGCAGGATTCCCGGCACATTACATCTCATCAAAAACGAAATGACCTGATTTCGCGCGTGCAGTCTGTTGCGTGAGGAATTTCGCCATCGAACTTACTTATTGATCTCGTCCACAATGTTCGTAAGGGTATCCCCAGAAGCCCCCAAGACGACACTAGCCTTTGTGTCGACAACATGGAAAATGTGGAATTCGCCATTATCCTCTCCGGGCACTCGAGCAGGCCGGAGGTCGAAGTAACGGGCGCCAGCACGCAGCTGGGTGTACATCCCAAAAGCTTGGGTCTGCGTGGTTTCCTTTGTACCTGTTTGATAATCCATATCAGTGGGGAATTCGAAAGAAGAGTCGGGAAAGAAGGCAACCCACCCTGCCATTTGAATTTGCCGATTTTGCTCATCCCAGAATCGTGGGTGCCAAGCATGACAACGTCTCTCACGATTCTGTTCTTAACGGTGTCGTAGATCGATCGCATCCAGGCGTCTTGTGTATTCCCAAAGCTCAAAGAGTGATGGTAGCCGTATGTCTCACTCCCCGGTGATGACGAACGAGAGAGAAACCTCCTGGTCGGGGTCCTCGAACTCCCTCATACCGAGCCCCCAACCACTCAGGTCCACGATGGTGCGTTGATTGTATTTGAAAGCATCGTAGTTGGTTCTGGCTTTGATATTGAAACGTCGATTCGTGCCTACCACTTCAAAGTACGCTTCGCCCTTGTCGTCTTTTCTTCTTGTGCCGTTGATAGCGTATTCCATAACACACTGGCGAGAGTGACCGGGAGGAATATCACCAAAGTCGAAGCGCATTTGATAGGTGTTGGACTGACTCTCGAGAAACTTGAAGCGGTATGGCGTCATATTGACAATGGTGATGTACTGCTCGTTGCTGGCAGCGGGCGTTGAAGGGTCGAGCATGGGAATGTCATAATGGCTTCCCGCTCTCATAGTCTCGCGGGAAAATGTGACATCCGTCGTTTGACACTTGTCATCTGGGTCGACTGCGTACCCAAGCGTGCAAGCCGCATCTGGGCAATAGCCTCGAGAGCACGCGAAGTCGCAAAGGCCGTGGTCTTTGGCCCCGCCGAGCGCAGAGCCAGAGGTGCTCCCTGCTGCAGGCGGCTGATGGAGTCCCCCCTCATCAGTGCAATCGCACGCAAGACGAGGGCAGAAGCCATAGTCGCAGGCGTATTGGCAAAGCCCCCCTAGGGCTCCATCCCCCTTTCCACCGGTGCAAGCCGGGGGAAGAAACTCGGAGACCGTTGGGATAATCGTTTCCTGTTTAGTTGGAGAGCAGTACTCTGAAGGGCAGTAGCCGTGATTACAAGCCCATGAACACAAGCCAGAGTAGTTTTCGCTCTTTCCCTTGGCAGGGAACCCGTCCACCTCCAAAGCTTTGGGCTCAGGAATCGGCTTGCCGAATGCCTGGCATAAGCAGGATGACACTGGACAATAGCCATACTTGCAATTGAACTCGCAAAGCTCTTTGAATCCCTTGGCGCCGGTTCCCTTGATACACTTCTGATCTTTTCGAGCCAGAGCTGGGGTGGCCGAGACCGAAGAACTCAAGACAGCGCTGCCGACCCAGGGATTCCAGTTCGTGAGGCCACCCTCGCAGTTGTTGGCGATTGAAGATCCATCGATCTGCGCCAAGATCGCCCCGCCCCTCTGGATCCTGATTACAACGTTGCCAGTGCTTGTGAAGGGGACACTGCCGTGATAAACACCAATTCCTCCATCTGGAACCGATGTCCACTTGCCATCCTGGACGTTGCTTCCCACCATGACAGAGACTTCGGCGGCTGACCCAAGGACAGCGGAGAAGAAAATCTTGTCTTGCATAACATCTTTGGGATCAAATTCTTTCTGGAGCTGGCTGGCAGTGTTGCCTGATGTCTCGCCGTCGTTACAGACTGAAGCTTGACTAGTCCGGTACCAGCCGACGAGAACCTCTTTGTTGACTGTTCCCTTCCCGTTCTTATAGTAGTCGATCCAGAACGGGAGAGTTTGGCGCCAACCGTCGTGAGGTCTCTTTTCGGCATACTTGAATGGGGACTTCTCGACCTCGAATGCTTCCATAGCATGGCAGTACATAGGGCCGATATGGTGGGACTCGCCATAGTCATTCCACGAGATAATCTGAACGTAGCTACATGCTGTTAGTATAGAGCCTCACATAGATGGCATGAATGATGCTTACTCGGGCTGGTTGTACACCACTTGTATCCATCGGTCATTCCACAAGTCATCGCCTCTCCAAAGCCAGTTCTTCTTGTACCCAGGCATGTTGGTAAAGAACCACGGGGAGACGGGCATCATATAGGGCTTGGCGACCTTTCCCTCGGGCTTGAGGTACTGGAAGTAGGACGCATCGACGTAGGTGTCCATGTCGTTGGCACCCCACGGCCGTGCAGCCCAATTGAACAGCCCGTCTGCCACCCCGTCCGCCAGCTCAAGAGCAGGCCTGGCTCCCTTAGAAGACCAGTCAGGGATGAAAAAGCAGCCGACTTCCTTCTTGATATCCTTCCAGTCGTCTGCATTACCGGGACCCTCGAACGTTGAGACAAGTGGCTTCCCATCGCTGTGCTTGAAGTACTCGGCTTGCGAGGTGTACTTCTTAAGCAGACTGATGACAGTGTCTTTGGGCCAAGGTCCTCGACCAGCGTAGTCGAAGGAGAACATCAACTTAAAGCCCTCAGACTTGGCGGCCTCGAAGGCAAGCTGCAAAGACTTGTCGTTCATGGACTCTCCGTAGGCCATATTAAGCGCGAACGCATCGATATGGGCTTCTTTAGCAAGACGAATATCTGTCCGCCAAGTATCTGCCGTGTAAGAGGCCGTGTTTCCCACCTAGGGATATGTTAGAGTCTGGAAACAGAATTTCAGAGTATGGATGCGTATAGACAGGTCTTACCATGAAATGGGCAAAGACAGCAGCCGCCTGAACGCGACACACTGCCGCAATGGCAAAAGAAATGATGAACGTGAACTTCATCTTGAGATGGAATTGAGCACAATAGCGATGGAAGCAAGAGTTTGGACAAAGTACAAAATTGCGGTTACGTAGCATGTGTATTTATATTTTACTCCTTTCATACCCGTTCCGATAATAGCTGCGCATCCATGGATGTGTAGAATACTCTGTGATGTAGATGTGTCCTCGGAACCGAGAGAAGCCGGAGGTCTTTCGCGGCTTGAACAGACCTGAGCACCATTGCCAGGAAGTTTTGCCACCATCCGTTCTTTCAATCATCGCATCGGTCATAGAATGGTTGTATGCATGAGGCACAGCTTACGGCCGTTCTCCTCGTCTGGAAAGTACGGGACCCCCAGAGGCACAGTGCAGCTTTCGGACCAAAGATTCCAGAAGAGGATAACACCAAGCTGCGTTGGTATTTTCCACCGTGGCTGTATGTCATGTAGGGAGACGGCGAATTCTGTTCCGCCATTTCAGTAGCATAATAACAGTCTCTAAACAAGTTCTACAGGAATCTTCCACCATTGGTGTAGTACGAAACGGAAACACAGCTAGATCGCGAACCGGTGCATAGAGAAACATGATAACCCAGAAACTGAGCATAATACCACACATATGGAGCTTCTTACGTCTACGTAATAGGCACGGAAGTCAAAAAGGCGTGCCCGCAGGCAGTAACCTGCTGTACGAAAGCATGAAAAGAAAATCAGAAGGAGAGAAGGACGTACCCCGGGGAATGTCGGGCTACGTTCCGAGCTTCTTTTCCCCATAGTCCAGATCATCGGGTCTGAGCATGTTGGATCACGCCAGCCTTGGCATCTGAACCATAGAATAAGGTATGGATCAAGTACCAACCACCAAACGACACCAACACAACCAACTGCTCACCTGCCTAAACCGGCAAGTCTTGGCCGATGCAAAGAAATTGCTTAACACTAAGAGAGGCGCATGACAGCATGCAGGTCATTCAATCATCGCAAGATGTTGAACCGTTCCAGGAACCCATGCAAGCTGTGCCTCGTTCCGAGCCGAGTCTGGCCAGCCCTCAAGAAACATGTCAAGGCAACAGGCTAAATTCAGCCCTGCTGATTGTGCCTCTTGTTCCTGCATGGTTCCAGCGCTTAAGCGTGAGATATGGATAAAGAGCTTGATCGATTCCAGGCATTTCATTCGCTATCGTCGGAAGTCGGGAGGGAATCCAAGAACTAAAGCCTCGGCGCGTGCCGTTGTTGGTGGCTTAAATGAAGTTCCATGGTCACCATGTCCAACATGTCCAATGCGACACAAAAGACCCTTTTTCAGCTTGAACTAGCACATGTTTGATTGCACATGCTCTTCGCTAACATGAGCTTCACTGGAATGAAGTCAAAGTGGCGAGAACAGCCGTGAATCAGCCTGACTGTTGCCTGCTGACGGTGAACTCAGATCTCGGGCTCGTCTAGAGTTACGGAGACGCCACCATGGAGCATTCAATGGAGGGCACAGGGCTTCTGCAGCCATGCCGCAGACTACTGCAGCAGTTGATCAAGACTTCGTCAAGTTCCAAGTTGGCTACCATCTGGCCCACAACTTGAAGTTAAGGCCATTAATCGGGCAGAGGCTTTCTTCAAATTTCCTGGTACCTTACATTAGTCGGCATTCTGCGTACTTGTGCAGACGTCCGCGGGGATGGTAAGTAGAAAAGTAGCTATCGAGTTCGGCCATGGAACACATGAGATATGGCTTGATCACTCAAACCTCATGGTATTCCATTAGGGCAACTGGTAGTCCGGGTCTTGTGATCAGGCCTCAACTCTGAGCGGAGGAACCTTTCTCTTCGGGTGGACGGGCCTTCCGACTGTTCTGGCTCGTGAGAACGCCGCACTAGAGCTGTTAGTGAACCAACACTACGTAACATCGTTGAGTCTTGGCTTTGGAGGCAAACCTGGGGGCCGCAATATCTGATGCAAGATTAGGGACTTTGGTAAGACGGAGTTAGGTTAGTATCTGGTGATGAACAAAGAGTTCCATATCTCATCTAGGTTGCTACTAGTGTGCTGCATCCAAGGGGCTCACGCAACCTCCGTTCAGAGAAGTTGCCACGGTGTTGCTTAAACTTAACGGAAGAATGAGAAGGTCCTGTCTACATTGGACGAGCCACAGGTATACGTATGGCCTGTCAGTAGAGACAAGCCGATTTAGGTCCCCAAGCATCATGACAACGTGACTACCAGGACCAAGACAATATGTGACCCGGACGAACTCCCTAAAAGGATCTAGCAGCCCGTTGATGCAGTAAAAGGTCTAACATCCTGTCCACTCAGCGTCACGTTGTCGTGAAGGAATTTCAATGGAGCGGAATGGCCTTCCTGCCCAACTGGCTGGGGGATCGATCACACCAAAGAGGTGCGTCCAAGTCGACCAATTTCGCCAAGGACGGCAATATGATGAACACACTTAGAGAGGGTACTATGAGTGATATGAATGCAGCTTCTCAGCTCTCTCACAAACCGGCGAGTGTTTACGTCCGGCCGCATGGACTCGAAATTGCGGCCTAAGCCCGTTGCAAAAGAACAATGTGAAATTGACCGAATATACGACCACTAGTCATATACAATATACTAGAAATGTTGTCAGTACCCTCTTACAGGATAAGGTACAGCAGGAAGATTTCAATCACTCTGACTTAGGTAAGTCGCACCTGAGGATCTGTTCATTTCTACATTAGAGTATACAGCAGAAGAGGCTTAATTAGAACTTCGTCAGGACACGAGAGCTAGGATAGAGTCCCTAGATGGCTAGAAAAAAATGCGAAATATACAGCGTGTCTAAGAAATTATTTGTGTGAATACTCAATCCCTGCATGGCTACTGGTAGTAGCTCTTACTCGCAGCGACTTGCCCTCTGTTTTCTTGCGAGCCCGATATAGAAAATAATGATTAGATCTATAATCATGAGAAAAGAAAGCGCCAAAATGATGCAGTAATAGCTGCTAGTACTCCCGCAAATCATAGGTCGGCCTTACTAGCACGTGTAGGATGACCTTTTGACAGCACCCTCTTCCCTTGTTGCTTCCCTAAGGTATTTATTCGCATTAGACACCCGAAATAGTTGTCAATCCTCGTCAGCCCTTGTGCTATTATTTCTCAAGCAACAAACATCTCATTCATCATGGCAGAGCCACATCTGAAACGGCCTCCAACGACAGATTGGCCTGTTGATTGAATACGACAGATGTACCGAGCCTTCACATCATCGTGGAGTCGGAAGAGCCGTCAGGAAACATCCTGCTCCCATCGAATGCCGTCAGACCCGGCACCGGAGGGAAGGAGGGCGCTTGCCAGCTCGCCCCCATCTCGACATGAGGCGATTGCGGAAAGAGCGGAAAGTCGTTACCGAACGACAGAGGCTGCTGCATCCCAGGCGCACAAGGAGACATGTCGAATCCGACGTCCTCGCCAGCGCCGTATCCAAAAATTGACGGCGACGCTATGTCCGTGAACGCGGGCGACTCGAAGCTCGACGCGGTCATGCCCGTGTCGCAACGGCTCTCGCATTCGTCGACGACGAGCGAAGGAACGCCAGAGGCAGTCGACGATTGGGTCAGAGAGCGGTGCGTCTCGAACTCTGTGACCCAGTAGAGCAGTCTGCGCTGCTCCTGGGCGCTCATCGGCCCGGGAATCTGGGCTGCGATGAAGCTTCGAAACTCGGAGCAGAAGTCGGCGGGGGTGAGACCACTTGTCTGCTCGTCACGATCTGTGTAAAGGTCAGTTGAGCTACCGATAGAGACCCCTGGCACCGATCTTTTATACGGAAACTCACATGGTGATGGGACAGCGTCCAGTGGGAAGATGGTCTTGTAGATCTCCTCCCACTTGGCGGCGCCCTCCATTCCCCGGTTTCTCTCCTGGATCTTTCCCCACTGGGTATCGTCGAGGCTGTCGTCCCCTGCGTCGTCGTCCTGTCTCACGCACCGGACATCTGACCTCTGATGCTTGGACAGCTCTTTCAGGGTGGAAAATCGCTGGAGACAGCAGTTGCACCTGTGGCCCTTGACCCGGTGGACACGTTTAAGGTGCTCCCTAGTTATGTCGGCATTAGCTCCCTGGACGACATGTGAAGAGTTGTTTCGTCTTACTTGAGTCTGTGAATCTCCCAACCGGGACCGCCACATGAGTTCCACTCCTTGGTGCCGTACTTCTCCTGGTCATGCTTGAAATAGGGACAGGCAAAGAGTTCCCCGGGTGTTTTGTCAGTAGGGGACCTAGGGGACGCCGGCTTCTGGCGCTTGCTTGGCGCCGGCGATCTCGATTCCGCATCTCGCTGCCTTTTACGGCGCGGAGATTTGGGGCTGGCCATCGGGATGGTATGGGACACCGGATCCGCCACGACCAAATCGCTGCCAAGTCCGAGACCAGAACCACCAAAGGGCTGCTCAGGCGGCGCTGCATAAGTCCACGTCGAAGACCGCCCGTCTGGTTCCGGGTTGAAGCTGTGCGAGGCCAGCTGGTGGGAATCCAGCGGCCACGTGCCGTGGGTCGCATGCCTGTACGTGCTCGGGCTGGGAAGTTGAACCATGTTCACGCTGATGGACCGCGGGGCCTCTGTATGGTCAGTAATCTTGGGCACGACGGTCCTCTTCGGCGCCCGGGGATCGGGCTTGGCGTATCCCGGCTCGTCGGAACACTTGCGATGCATCTCCCGCAGCCTGTCCACCAGCCGGTCGCTAGCGATGCGCTTTTTCCCGTCCACCTCGAGCATGTCATTCTTGACCAGGTCGAGGAGGTCGTGGATGAAAGGGCTAGCGGTGGGAGACTGGTGGAGCTTGTCGATCCACTGCTACAAGTCAGCGAAAACGCATCTGCGAACGCATCAAAAATCCAGACTTACGTGCGTGACAGCAGGCTTAACCCTCAGCCCGCTGCGCTTCTTCTTGCCCTTGGCCTCAAAGAAGGCGTCATCGACCTTGCCGTCCTCCCCGGACGCTCCATTGTCAAGCAGCGCGCGCTTCACTCGAAAGTTCCGCACCCCCTTCCTCCCCAGCGCCATCCACGTCGCAGCGACGCTCATCACGCACCCAAGCGACCAGATGTCCGCCTTCTGCCCGTCAAACGTCCCGACATCGTGCTCTGGCGCGCGGTACGTCGGCGAGCAGCCCAGCGGCTTGTCGCCACCGGCGGGCGGGCGCGCGGAAGAGAGTCCGAAATCAGTGAGCGTCCACCGCCCGTCCATGACGAGGATGTTCTCCGGCTTGAGATCGGCGTGGTAGCCCTGCACCTTGGTGCCCGAGGCCATGTTGTTGTTGTGGTTGTTGTTGTTGTTGTTGTTGCTGGCGTTGCGGTTCTTGACGCGGCAGTAGTGGATCGCCTTGAGGGCCTCCGCGACGCCGAGCATCTGCTTGGCCGCGAGGACCGCCTGCTCCTCCTGCTGCTCTTCGGGGGCGTCGGTGTGCGCCCAGAGGGAGTGGAGGTCGGTGTCGGCCCAGGGGAGGACGAGGTACGGCGTCGGGCCGTGTTTGAAGGCCGTGAGGAGAGGGACGATGTTGGGGGCGTCGCTGAAGCTCTTGAGGGCCGAGACTTCGCGCGAGAAGGCTGTGTCGGAGGGGGATTTGAGTTGTTTGACGGCGAACGGGGCATGGTTCTGGTTCTGGTGTTAGCAGTGGTAAAACAAAGTGTCAGGGGGTGGACTGCGATACCTCTGATCCATCGAAATGGTGATGCGCCGGGTGGATGCGAACTTGGTAGACCCTCGAATGGCCCCCTTGCTGTATCACCGGCGCCACGGGTCCGTCCCAGACAAACGGCAGGATCGTCTTCGGATGGAAGAGGCGCGGCTCGCCCTCGGCGCCCAGCTCGTCCATCATAGGCACGCAGACCCTCCACTGCATCCCCTCGAACGCTACAACCTCATCCCACCCGAGCCCCGCAAGCGCAAGATCGAAGTACTTGGGGCCGCTCAGCGACCCAACGACAGTGCTGCCATCGGCAGTCGGTTCAAGGGGCAGATCGTCGTCGCTGATGGAGTTCTTCATAAACGCGGACACAGCATCCGCACGACCAATCAGGACCAGGATGGCAAACGTCTTGACCATCTGCGGCGAACCGGTGAAGATGGTTTCTGCGAAGATGCTCCGGATGGAGTCCGGGCCGGGCGCGCACTCCCGTAGCGTCCGGAGCGCCGAAGCGGGGGTGACGAGCCGGTGGAGCTCGTCGTTCGGTAGAAAACACCGCGCGGGGTCGGCGGCGGCGGCGCCGCCGAGGGGGAGGGTCGTGCACATGGCCGCTTCGAGCTGCGCCTTTAGCGGCGGCGTCCCATCATCGCCGCTGCCGTGGACATGCGGAGGAGGAGGAGGCCCCCAAGACGCTTCCGTATTCGATCCATTGTTGGCGATAGCTATGTTCATGCCGATGTGGGTTTTTTGGATTGGGTTTCTTAGCGTGGTGGGCTGTACAGAGAACTGACTGACTGACTGACTGACTGACTGAATTCAAAGTCGATAAATTGCTTTCCTCAGGATGGGCGGTTCTTGCGGGGGTTCATCGCCACTTTATGAGTACAGCCCGACTGAACGAGCTGACTTGCTGCGGATGGGCGTCATGGCCCCAGGGAGGGAGCCCAAGGCAGGACTCGACCAAGTTTTCGTGCGATTGCCTTAAAAAGGTGCGACGAGGCAGCTGGATTGCCTGCAACAACATGCCTCAAGATCAGTCGGTGTCGGCAGCAGAGTGATGCGTGATAACTCGCGGCTGCGTGTTTACGCGGTGCGTATGTACGTTTTGCAGCAGTTTGTGGCTTGTACAATCCACGGCGCGACGTTTCTTCGGATTCAATTGGCTTGCGGGTGCAAGGCATGCGAGGACTCAGCCCCCGTACTGAGCTGGCTTCGCCCGAGTCAGACGGTAATCACCGACTCCTCAGACAGGCGGTATCCAACAAGCTCTGCTACAGAGGTTCGCAAAACTGGTGTCCGCTTGGCAAGTGTGTTCTTTCTGTTGAGCACAGTCCTTCGACTCCTGGAACGGCTTAGCCGCATTGCAGGTCGCAGGGGTACCTTAACAGAGACCATGCCACATCAGTGGCTGATTGAACAAACCGCTGACAGCTAGCCTTCATGATAGACAGTCATCATGACGCAAGCCAAAACCAGCTGATTCTGTGCGTTTACAGCCAGCAGCGTCAGCAATAAGCGGCTTCCTCCAACTTATGCAACGCATTATAAAGGTATCGTTGTATCGGAGCTGCTATTTCGCCCACACAGTAAGCGGCTTATGGCACCAGTAACTAATACATCTACTTCGCGCCTCGTTTAGAGCACCAATCTGCTTCAGGGTGTCCGCGATAGCGCCGTTGCGTGTCAGGATTAAAACTCGGTTTGGGCTCTTCAGGGACCCATATTGGCGCATGGCGAGGCGTGAAGACCTGCCTTTAGAGGCAGTCTGCCGTTAGAAGGAGGTTGCTGCGTTGCTGCTAGAGGCAATGCTACAGGCGCTGGGCTGCTTCCATCGATCGACTTAAGATCAGGTAAGTACCCTAATCAAAATCCGATGGAGAATCATTGCAAGCCATTGTCACAGGGTAGCTTGGACGTATGGCGGCAATGACCTCTAACGCCTCTACTGAGATTAGGAGAAGGATAGGTGAGAATTGACGCGTTAGGCAGCAGGCAGCAGGCGACATATGGCCTCGGCTGGGCCTTTGCCTAAAGTAGCTAGTCTGGATCGCCTATAACCTAGCTTATCTTACTCGATACGGCACCTACTCTGCAGTTCCACGCTGCCCCGCATTTGTGTACCATCGTCAGATCGTGCACCATCTGAAGCTTAATTGATAATTAGCCTATAATCATCTCTTGTTCGGGTTAGGCTGTATCGTCCTACTATGGAATGTTCGAAATATTTAGGTTCAAAACCTTGTCTCTTGCTAAGGTCTTTTTGATAACCCTTGATATGTATAGTTCTTCTTTAATGCTGACTGCCGATCTGTGCATGCGGATACTCACGATAACGAGTTCTCTAATGATCCTCGTCTTCCACAATGCGGTGGTATATCACCGAGAAAACGAGAACCAAGACTTGGCTTGGCAAGCATGAAGAGATAATTGGAGTAACCTCAAATCCAGCATCTAAGGGGCTGCACCACTCGTACGCTGCTCTTCGTTGGAATTAGTGACAAAAAAAGGAATGTCCCTGACTTGAAAGATAAACTTAGCACGATGAACCAATTTGATATTGTGCCGCCTGGATGACAAAAAATGTCATCGATATAAATAAACCAACGAATTAGCCTAGCTGCTGATTATGTAGTTAGCAGAGTGCGTGACAATGCAGTGATGGGTGCGGACCAGGTCAAATGGCGCTATTGGAGCCACGTGGCAGCGATAAGCTCACTGGACGATAAAGCAGGCAGACTTGGCTACATAAAGATGGCGAAATGCTGGTGAACTCAAACGCATAAATCTACTAATAGCTATAATAGCTAAGTGTCTTGCTGGAAGTGAGGCTTGAAAAAGGGGTTTGAGACTGGGGCTGTGGAAACTATTGACGTTGTGTTACCTGTCTTTGCGATAACTATGCCTTAATGCTGATGCCTAGGCATATTCTGGTGGCTCTATGAGTTCTTGGCCTGTATAGGTAGCAAGGCAGATTTAATGAATAAGCGCTGCTGCCTGCGCATTTAGCCTTAGCAGATTTACCTCAGGTATTAATGTATCTTGGTAAGGTGATGTTCAGAATATGATTGGTTGAAGTGAAATAATGGGGGGTTGAACCTTGAACTGCCGCTATTTATCAGCATTGTGCAATTAATATGGGGCTGATTTAGCCTTTATGAGGCTCTGGAATTAATGCGTCTGTGATCTGTTTAAGCCCTGAGGAGCTAGAGTTTCAGTCCTTCACACCTCCTATGTAGTTTACCTGCTAAAACTCAGCTTGAAGATGTGATTGCTAGCAGCTAAAAAACAAAAGATGGACGATCCTAATACTAAAAGGGCAGGCGATAATAATAATAAGAGCAGTGCAGATAGCAACAGTGGCCTGCTTAAGTGTGACTGCAGCTTGGAGCTTGGTAAGCCTCTGGTCGCTAGTCCCTAGCAGGCATTTCTAACGTCCTTGAAAGATTCTAGTGCTGGCGACTGTTAACCTCCTAAAAAAAGAGATCGTGGTATTGATCGGCTAGAGAGAAATGTTTATATTGTAATTGAGAACTATTAAGTAGGCTGGGTCTGTGCCCTTCTGTTGGAGATGGCTGCTGCGAAAGGGATGCTTGACTAGGTTTATCTGAATCTAGCCTAGCAGGATCTAGCTGACTATAACAGCTACATCCTAGGTTAGGTGTAAGGCTATAATGTCGTTATCGCCTGCCTGCCTGCAGGCATCTATGGAACGACACTAGCTGCTATAGTTACGAAGGACTTGCTACGGACCCTTAAGTTAATCTGGTTCGGCTTGATGGTTGGAATCGGCGGGGGTGTACCGTCGCGAAAACATGACATCCGGCTAGGAGACATCGTGGTTAGCTAACCTACTGGATCTAGCGGGGGTATCATCTAACACAATTGGGGGAAGATAGTGCAGGAGGGAGAGTTCTAATGTATAGGATCGCTTAACACACCACCTTAGGTCCTATTAGCCGCCCTGAGTTGTCTCTAGGCTGATTATATGAGCGAAGACAGCAGAATCCCCCACTTTGTGTCTGAGCTTATTAATAAAAGCCTAAAAGTTATGAAGAAGAAATTCAGCTATTAGGGCACTCTTTATGATTACCTCTTCTAAGCAGACTACAACTATATTAATCCAGACTCTAGTTGTGATATATGTGATTATAAGCAGATAATTCAGCAGGAAGATAGAGATAATGTCACGGGCTAGAGCCCGGCCGAGATCTCCGGCTTTGCCGGAGCAGTTACCGAGATCCGGCTCCGCCGGATCCACTATTCTACCGTGGCACACCGCCTAGCCCGACCACGTGTCTCCGTAGCTAGGCGCCCACTCCGGTAAAGTCCTTCTCCTCTTCAGCTTAGAATAGTCAATCGACGGCACCTCTACGTTGAACAAGCCTAGGGGCCAGCCCCTTACAGATAATACCTATTCAGCTATTTATTACGGCAATATTGCTTCGGGCGATCAGGTGATTAAGTATAGAGAGATATGCAACAAACTAAGCAAAGAGCTTGGAGTGCTCTGTTTTGAGATGGAGGCTGTTGGACTGCAAGATTTTCTATGTCTAGTTATTTGTGGTGTTTGCGACTACGTGGACTCTCATAAGAACAAACAATGGCAAGAATACGCAGCTGTAATAGTAGCCGCTTTTGCAAAGGAGCTTCTTTCAGTTATACTGCTAGATAGGGTTCTGCAGGAGAAGCTTATACTGCAATTAGTGTGTGGTGAGTAGATCTTGTATACTAGAAAAAGTGGCTAGTTGTTGTCTGCTTTTCGTAAGTTCGATTAGTCTAAGCTTATCTTTGGAGTTGAATGTTTCCCTTGTGATAAAGTGGAAACCAGATGCTAATACCTATTGCAGATCCTCGCCTTCACGATATTATTGAAGAATAGATATAGAAGCAGGAGATTAGATATGAAAGCTAAAAACAGGTTGATTGCTATTGAACATTCAAAACGAGTATATATAAGCAGTTCAAGAACATCAATCCTGATTGGGTCTCAGGCACATGTAAATAGGTTTTAGAGCATCCGCTATATAAAATATGGCGGAAGAGCTGTCATAATAATCTCCTTTAGATTTCTGCTGACTTAGGCTGTAGAAAATCTGTTTTGGCTACGTCTCTTATTGATGGGGAGCTTCGATCTATAGACTACTATACGACTTGCTACTTCTTCTTTAAGGATAACGATGACTAAAATAATATAGCGACAGCTTTATATGCTCTTCTTTATCAGCTTTTCAATTCTTAACTACTATTAATCTGTTATGCTATAATAGCTTTTGAGAAGAATAGAGAGAAACTGCAGACTGAAGTGGATAAGCTGTGGCGTATCTTTATAGCTGCTGCTACGGATGATAAAGCAGTTAATGTCACTTATGTTCTAGACGCTCTAGATGAGTGCTGCTTTGAAGACTGATGAAGGACGATCAGGCTTCTAATAAACTTCTACAACTGATAACTAACATCTATGAGAAAGTTTTGACTGAAGTTTCTAGTGACTAGCTAGCCTTATTAGGACATCGAATCTGAGTTTCGCGATATACCTGAACCTCGAATAATTCGTCTTGCTGGCGAAGAGAGTAATGCTAATATTAGCGAAGAGATTAACCTTATTATCAGATATGAGGTAGCTAGAGCTGGGTGCAAACTTGAGATGAGCTAGGAAGCGCAGACTGCGTTAGAGGAAAAGCTCTTGTCGGTCCTGTATTGAACCTATCTTTAGCTACACCTTATAATGGATGAGATTTCTAACAGCTATATATGGCTAAAAAGTACCTTCATTAAGACGATTAACACTCTTCTAACTAAGGTGGAAGATGTGTATGAGAACATATTAGGCTGCCTTGACTCTAATTAATAAAGAGAGGTGTAGACTCTTCTTTATATTGTTATTGCTGCCTGCTGACTGCTCACGCTCTTAGAAATGGCTGTGGCTTTCCAGTTGGCTTTGGATTCACTAACTGTTTGTAAGGGGCTGGCCCCTAGGCTTGTTCAACGTAGAGGTGCCGTCGATTAACTATTCTAAGCTGAAGAAGGAGGAAAGGACTTTATAGGGATAGGCGTTTAATAGTAGTAATATAGACTAGGGCGACGTGGTGTACTATAGCAGAATAGTGGAGCTAGCGGAGCTGGATCTTGGTAGCTGCTCTAGCAAAGCTGGAGATCTCGGCTAGGCTCTAGCCCGTGATATTACCTCCCCGCTCCCCTCTAGCGGCGCGTTTATAATACTAGAGCTAAGTCTACGTCGTGCTTTATCGTAGGGCTATAACGTTATTTATAAGCCTCTATTACTTCTATCCCTTAGAGCATCTCGATAGGCTCCCAGGTTCTCTTTACGTATCCTTCTTACTTAACTAGCACTTCACGGCGT
>VYYT01000005.1:0-38576 GCA_032988895.1 Colletotrichum kahawae | reverse complement strand
AAATGTGACTTCGCCCACAGCCATCGCAGTTGCGGCAGAAGCGCCGTATATGGTGCGACTGACCAGGCCAGTAGAAACGTCTACTAACTAACGCAAGGGTATTATCCCTACCAGGGTGGCCGCTAAGCACTGAGTCGTGGGTGCTTTGAACGATACAGGTGCATAGCGTGTTTACGTCGTTATCCAGATCTTCGTTACCTAGTACCTAAATCCGATCTCTGAACAGTAGTCGGTTGCTATTATTAATCTCGTACTCAGCGATCTGAACTTTTAGCTTAAGGCTCGGGGGGGAGCTTCTTTCTCGTTATTTCATAGCAGTATAGGCCTGCTAGTAGACTTTATCTTATCCTTAGGTCTGATCCTAGAGTTACTATAGTTCTTCGTCGTCGGTAAATACAAGCATCGATGGTGCTGCCTCTATACGTTGTATACGCGCTGAGGGTAGGGTTGCTTCTGGGAGGAGCTATAGGATTCGACCTTATTTACGCTTATCCTCTAGAGACGTAGGTACGTCTTATTCACGTCTAGAGAGTACGTCTAGCATTACTACTTCGCTTCCTAGCTAGTACTATATCTCGAAGTTATACTGAGATAGTTCCTCTACCTATCGGCTTTGCTGTTCTATAAGCTTCTGCTTCGTTATAAAGTACTTTAGGTTCTTATGGTCTAATAGGATCCTAAAGTAGTTGACGTTCTATAGCTCTGCTCTCTATTCTTATAGATAGCTTATAATAGCTAGTATCTCCTTGTCATATATCGGATAGTTAAACTGGGTAGCATTAAGCTGCTATAAGTAGTAGGCTACTGCGTGACGTCTGCTGTGCTTATCTTCCTGTGAGAGTACGCCTCCAAGGGTAAAGCCTGAGCAATCGGCCTCAACATAGGTTATGCGCTCAGGG
This sequence comes from Colletotrichum kahawae, assembly GCA_032988895.1. Classification (NCBI taxonomy): domain Eukaryota; kingdom Fungi; phylum Ascomycota; class Sordariomycetes; order Glomerellales; family Glomerellaceae; genus Colletotrichum; species Colletotrichum kahawae. The sequence continues at coordinate 37,677 of VYYT01000005.1, read as the reverse complement.
TCTAGTTGATGTAGAACAGGCTTAGTAGTAAAGATCCTCTTAAGCTCCTGGAATACTGCTTCTTATTCCTTACTTTAGTAGAAGGGGATACCCTTCTTTATAAGAGCTATCAGGGGTCTAGCAATCTCTAAGTATGCTAGGATGAAGATCCGGTAGTAGTTTACAAACCCGAGGAAGCTTCGGACTCCTTTAATTGTCTTTAGAGCTGCCTATTCCTTAATCGCCTTCAGTTTCTCAAGGTCGCAAGAGATACTAACTCCAGCTGTAATGATAAACCCTAGGTACTTAACTGTCTTCACAGAGAACGCATACTTATAAGGGTCTAAATGTAGCCCTGCCGCAGCAAGCTTATGCAGTACTAGCTCGACCTTTGCTTCGTGGTCTTGTTATAAGCTGTTTAAGTAGATCAGGACGTTATCTATATACGCTATTGCAAAATCGTCTAGATACTCTCGAAGTACGCTGTTGATATATTGTTGGAATATGGCGGGGGCTCCTGTGAGCCTAAAGGGGACAACTAGCTATTTAAATAGCCTATATCTCATCCAGAAGGCTGTCTTATACTCCTCTCCCTACGTAATCTGGATCTTATAGAACGCTGCTACTACGTCTAGCTTAGTGAACCACTTAGCAGCGCTAACAGTCCGTAGCGTCTCTCAAATCAAGGGAAGAGGGTATCGGTCGCGCTTAGTAAGCTCGTTAAGAGCGCGGTAGTCGACACAGAAACGTATTCCTCCGTTTGGTTTACGTACGAATAGTACTGGGGCTGATGCTTCTGAGCTGCTAGCGCGGATGAAGCCCTTATCGAGTAGGTCTCGTAGGGTCTTACGGAGGACGAGGAGTTCTTCTCGTGACATGCTATAGAGCGGACCCCATGGTAGTACGGCTTCGTTACTACTACTATCCTGCTTAATAGGGATCCTGTGGTCGACCCCGGGGCGATGTGGCGGAAGGTTAGCGGCTTCGTCAGGTTGGAATAGCTCTCGGAACTTAGCTAGTATAGCTAGTAGGAGGAGGGCCTTTAGGTCTGCCTTCTCCGTCTTCTTCGTAAGAGCCTTCTATATATCTACTAGGCTGATCGCTCAAACTTTATATCCTGCAGTTCCTTTAGTATATTATCGTACCCTCTTATAAAGCGTTACGAAAGGGGCTCCCAGGAGGAGGCGGGTAGCTCTGATCTAGTGTACTTATCCTAGCTCTTCTTCACCTTTTAGACGTAGGTCTACGCCGCCCTTCCTATGTCGTATCCGTTGCGTAGTAGCATTATATAGGATATAGTTCCTCTCTATCTAGGGCTTCCTTAGGAACAGATCGTCGCTAAAGCTACGTACGGTATACGCAAAGATCTTCTCATCATAACCGCATAGCTCGAGGTTAAAGACAACCACACCTGTTGCTTTTATAGCGCCTATAGCGTCGCTGAAGCTGCCTAGTACCCGCTCGGAGCGGTCTACTACTAGCAGGCGGAGCTTGCAGGCCAGGTCGTGGTCGACAAAGGCATATAAGTCGCACCCTATGTCTATCAGGGCGTCTGCTTAAGTGCCTTTATATATGCAGGTAGTGATCACTGCTGACTTGCTGCTCATGCGATACTTAAACTACTTCTATTTTATGATATCACTAAGTTTAGCCTCCAACGCCTAACTTTGCAGTAGAGTTACTCTTTTCCTAAGCTCTCTTTAGCCTCAGAGCTTCCTAGCTCCTCTATAGGACTTTTATCGCTGCTCTCTTCCCGCTTCTTAGCTTTCTTAACCTTCGTAGGATAAGCACGCTTCAGCTTAGGATACTATATAGCAATATAGCTGATCTGGTTACAGTTAAAGCACTTGCGGATGTCTCTCCTGAGCTGCAGCAGGTCTTCAGATAAGGAGCTGTTTCGTTAGTGTCATGCCCTTACTTTCTCCTTGCCCTTAGCGTAGTTAATGCTAGACATCATTATATCTCCTCCTACGTCTTGTTAGCCGGCCTATAGCGCTTTTAAATAGGATGGGGTGCCTTTATACGCCTGTTAAGGTAGGCTTTTAAGCTTGATAACGAAGTCCTAGGCTTTGAGAAGCCATCCGTGGTAGTTATCCTTAGGGAGTTTAACATAGATCAGGCCCCTCTTAAGACGAGTACTAAGAGCCCCTTTAAGGAAGGCTATTTTAGCCTTATCTGCCTAGTTAGTACTACTAGCCTCAGCTAGTATTTGCTCGAACTAAGGAAAGAAGGAGGATAAGGACTGATCGTCTCGCTAACGAAGGGTTCGTAGCGTGGTTACTGCGCGTAGATCTATATTTAGGTCTTTATACGTCCGGTCGAGGTACTTCAGGAATTCCATAGAGTCTTTCTACCCACCTCGACCTCCTGCTGCATAGAAGGTGGCTACCACCTGCTGTAGCCCGCTATTAAGGCAGGAGTTAATAAAGTACCAGATATCAGTATTACTGCTAATATATCTTACGTCTAGCTCTATCTTATCGCGTATCTGCTAGGACTATACTATATAGTCCTTACGCCTTCTTATAAACTTCAGAGGGTTTAGTAGGGGCTTCTTCCGCCCCTCTGCTGCTATCGTTATACCATCGCTCGTTACCTATATAGTCGTATTAGCTATAGATAGTATCGGTACGCTGCTCGTAAGCGGCGTAGGGGTCGCTCTATCTGTTGATATAAGCCCGTTTAGAGCTGTTAAGAGCTACGTTATCTGGTCCTAAAGAGGACGTATGCTTACGTTGACTACTTCGTTAACCCTACGGTTAATCTCTGCAATCATCGCGTCGTTTACGCTACCTTCTAGCGAATCCATCGTATCGCACTCGTGAGGTTTCGTATAGCGTTTTCTCGTTACGCTACCCTCTAGCGAATCAGTCGTATCGCTCTCGTGAGGTTTCATATAGCGTCTTCTCGTTACGCTACCCTCTCGCGAATCGTCGTATCGCTCTCGTGAGGTTTCATATAGCGTCTTTTGTTATTGAGCTTAGAATATGTAAAGGGCTGGCCCCTAGGCTTGTTCAACGTAGAGGTGCCGTCGATTGACTATTCTAAGCTAAAGAAGGAGGAAAGGACTTTACAGGGATAGGCGCCTAGTAGCAGTGATATAGACCGGGGCTAGGCGGTGTACTACAGCAGAATAGTGGAACCGGCGGAGCCGGAGATCTCGGCCGGGCTCTAGCCCGTGACAGTTAACCACTTAACAGCTATAGAGTCTGAAGTCCACCCATTTTCTGTAGCTGTGAACTTCCAGGATTCATATAGCGTCAGATCTAGAGGGAACCACTACTGCTAGACATTCTTACCCTTATATATAATAAGTAGAGGCAGTGCCCTACTAGTTACAGAGATATACTCGATCAGAGATATCCAAGCACGTAATCCAGGCTGTTTCTTGCAGATAGAACGAGTTTCTGATGATCTAAGAATAAGCCTATTTAATCCTCTACCTTCTAGAATACTAGTCTTATCTATATTATATTAATTAGAGGCCTTAATAGTCATAATCTCAGGTATAGCGAGGTGTTTAAACCATTACCTGATTACATTAGTTAAAGCTCCATTGATACGCTGGGAATCAATTGCTCTACTTCTTTGGACCTTTACTGATAGGTTTCTCTTGATAAAAGACTGCACCCAGTTCTTTCTAAGAGGCTGGGAGTCTCCATGGACCTGTAGGATACGTTCAGCAAAGTCCTTAAGTTGCTGATAGGTTGGAGGCAGGCCTAGGGCAGCCTGAATTCGAACCCATTCAGCCAGGTAGCTTTCCTAGGTTTGAGAAAGCCTTTACAGATCAGAAAAGGCAATATTTCATGGCTGAGCCCTTTGAATTCAACGTAGTAGAGTAGTCTTTGGCACACCATACTATAATGAAGCTTTTCGTAGGCTAGTACCAGTTACAATAGCCTCAAATGCCTGAGAAACTTCATCTTCAGTATAATGGACCATCGTGTAGTTATTATGTTTCGTACAAAGTTTAGTAACTATTGAGTAAAAAATGGTGAAGTTATTCAAGTTTGGAAGTGGCGGTGTGCATTTTCGATGAGGCATTTTGAGGTGGTCCGGAAGTGGGTGTGGGACGTTATCTTACCTCGCGACCTTGCGGGTGACCTCCAGGGACGCGATGTTGTTGCGATCTCCAATGAGGCATTAGGCATCTTTGGCTGGAATCAATAGGAAGAAGCCCCGATACATGGACGGATTAAGGGACGGACGGCTTGCTCAATCGTTTCAGGCAGATACACACGCCTCGCCGTGCGCTAATATGGGTCCCTGAAGAGCCTAAACCGAGTTTTAGTCTCGACACGCTACGGCGCTATCGCGAATAACCGGAAGCAGATGGTGCTTTAAATGAGGCTTGAAGTAGAAGTAATACTAGCGCCATAAGCTGCTTACTACGTGGACGAGATGGTAGCCTGGATACAACGATACCTTTATAACGCGCTGGGTAGGTTGGAAGAAGCCGCTTATTGCTGACGCTGTTTACTTGGAATACACACAATCAGCCGTTTTTGGCTTACGTCATGATGACTGTCTATTGTGAAGGCTAGCTGTTAGCGATTTATTTAATCAGCTATTTCGGGCTCTCGTGAACTGATCAGCGTAGTCTCTGTTAAGGTACCCCTGCGACCTGCAATGCAGCTAAGCCGCTCCAGGAGTGGAAGGCCCGTGCTCAACAGAAAGAACACACTTGCGAAACGGACACCAGTTTTGCGAACCTCTGTACCAGTGCCAGCCCCATCTCAGTCCTCGTTGCCGAACAGTCATACGGAATGGGGTTCTCAAATTGGTGGGTTTGGTCCGCGAACCATGGGGGGGGGCACAGAGATCTCTCTTGCTTCCGAGATTGAAGCTTGTTTGCATGTTTCCCATCCTCCCCGAACAAAGACGAGCAAGGGATACCCCTGTTGAATCACGCTCCGCGGAAGATGTCCCGGACTGCTATCGAACGAACCTAACAATTAACGGCCTTAGTCATACCTTAAAGCTCCCCCCCAATCGTCAACCAAAAATCCCTCCCGCCGCCCCGGCGCCTCTTTGACGAAACCCAAACTCGAGATGCAGTTCATGCTTAAACAAACCAGCACCGTTCTCTAAACCTTGTGTTTCCCCTCGACGCATATGTCATCTGAACCTCCGTCTCTCACTCCCGCATCAACCGCAATGTCTTTAATCAAACCCAAAACCCACCGTCACGTTCATGGACTGGACACATATGTAACCAACAGCAACAACAGCAACCTTAGCTAATCAAGAGTCCCTCCAAGCAAAGGATCGGTGAGCAACGCCAAGACCAACGCCAAGACAAACCACGCCCAGTCGCCTATCATTTCGCACCACGCGACCCCATCCTCGACTTTTACGGCGGCATTCTTTTTCTCGCCCGTGTGTTGATGTAATCCGCAGCAAAAGCCTGGCCCGGAGTGAGGGAGAAAAAAGCCAGTCCACCCCCGCACACGAACACTTTTCCCCCTACTCTTCCCTCTGAGAGTGTGATGAAGCTGGATCGCCAGCAACCTCAACATCCAAACCACCCTCCCTTGAAGGAACGAAACGCAAACGCAAACGAAGAAAAAAAGACGTCACCAGACAGAAAAGAGTGACATGGTCGGATCCGCTCTCCCGCAAAGCCTCGAGTGAGAGCTGTCTCTTTCCCTCCCCTCCCCCCCAAAATCCCCACCGCCGCCGCGCCGCTGGCCGCTCAAATCTGCGCGACGAGCCTTTTCCTCCTGCGCCTTGCTGCCGTCTTTTCCGGGCCACCCCAGACCCAAGGCGCACCCCAAGACATTACCACCTACCTCTCACACGGCACTATTACCTACCACGCACTCACTCATACTCGGCCGCGCGCCGTGAGACGCGAAAGCGCCTGCCGCCGCTTCGCCCAATCGGCCGCCCTGAAGAAAACGTAAACAGGGTGTCATCGGTTTCCACGGCTCCCCGGAAAGCGAAGGGGGCTGGCTGTCTTGGCTTTGGGCCTTTCGCGAACGCGGCACAGAAAAAAAGTCTTGGCCCGCTTGCTGTTTAGCAACTTCAAAAGATCAGAACATACACAATCAAGCATCAGAAAGGACCGGGGGAGAAGAGACGGCAAAAACATGAGACCGCTCCCCCTCATGGGGTCCCTCCTCGCCGCGGGGATCGGATCCGGGAGCGGCGTCCGGCCCGCCCTGGCGACGGTCCCCATCCTCACCGAGGTCGCCCTCAAGGGCTGCGCCGACGTGGGCTGCCCGGCCGGCGCCGTGCAAGACCTTGTCGGCGAGTCCAACTGCACCCTCGGCGGCTCCGTCCTGCGCCGCGTCGGCATCGCCCCGGAGGTCCTCGACATCCCCATCGATGACAACAACATCACCGACATCCGCAAGCTGTCCGTGACGGTGGCCACCCTGCACAACGGCCCCGCCACCTCCCCGTCATCCTCAAACTGGATGAAGAAGCAGGTCTACACGCAGTCGTACTACCTCGGCGCCCCCTCCGGCCTCAACCTCTCCTCCGCCAAATACCCAAAGGGCTGCGCGCTCATCTTCCAGCACCTCTTCCAGACGCTGCCGATCGCGCACGAGGTCAAGGACGACGAGACGACCGACTGCTCCTCGTGGCTGCAGCAGAGCTGCATGGACGAGATCACGGGCTACGTCGACGACTTCCGCGCCGAGCACGCCAAGGACGAGGACCTGCCGCGGTGCCAGGAGGTCGCCATGTACCTCGAGGAGCGCACGCGGACGGACAAGAACTTCCACTGCAACCTGATCGCGGGCGCGGTGAACATCACGGGCGCCGAGATCATCGGGCCCAACGCCCCGGACACGCTGGCGCAGGACGCCGGCGCGAACAACGGCTGCCACCCGACGCTGCCGGCGTCGTATGACTTGATGAAGCTGACGGACGTGGAGCTGATCCTCGACGAGGACGGCGGGACGACGACGCCCACGGGCGGGCTGAACGGGTACACGCCAGTGATGAGCGTGCTGTTCGATGAGCTGCTGTACTCGCAGTGGATCTGCATGAAGACGATGAGTGAGTTTGAGAGAGAGAGCACGGCAGCACGGAGCACGCCCTTGATGGCGGGGCTGGTGATGGGAGCCGCCACCCTTATTGCGCTGTTAATGCTATGAGGGAGAGAGCACGGTGTGCGGGTGAAAAGAGAATGGAAGCGATCACAAGAGGCAAAACAGGACTGGCTCGAAATATTATGACTTTATGCGATATATACCCAATGAAATCATGGCGATAGATATGATGCGCCCTACCCAAGACTGTTCCTTCCGTTTCCTGAACGCCGGTGTGCATGCTTGGTCTGCTATGTGTGTGTAGATGATGTAGGTTTAGATAATAATGCCCCGTTGGACCCATCCGTTCTTACCCTTCCAGGCGTAAAGGACCATGCCGCAGGCCACCCAGACGGTGACGGCCATGGCCCAGAATGTCGACGCATAGCACTGCGTGCCATAGCAAAAGACGTCTCCGCCCTCTCCGGGTGAGGGCGACTTCGTAGCGCCGGACTGGTAGATGGCCGAGTAGACCAGGCTCCAAATCGTCGAACCCAGGGCCGGGAACATGGCGACGATGCCCCAGTTGGTGGCGAAGTTCTCAACGCCCCAAATGACCGTGATGATGATGGGCGTCAGGCTGAAGACGGCTCCATAGCCAGAGCCGACAAGACCGGAGACAATCCAGAAACGTTCGCCGTGCTCCTGGATGAAGCCGGAAGCCAGGGCCACAAGACCCAGCGATAGGACGATAGCGAAGAAGAGGAGGAACGCAACACGGGAAATGGCTAGTCTGCCGCGAATGTATGGCGGGCTCGAGGACACCTGCAGGTGCTGTGTCTGGGGAGACGGGGCGAGAAGATCGGTCAAGGTGCCCGTAGCCAGTCGTGCGACAGTGCTGGTGATACCGACGATGGACACATGCGTGGCCGCTGACGTCGGGGGGCCGACGTATTGCCGGGTAGGGGGGTACAACGTCCCAATGACGGTGCCGAGGTTGTTGATGAAGGCCTCACCAGGTCCAATCATCAGCAGGAAGCCCAGGGCAAAGTACCACATGGTGCGGTCCGTGAGGAAGCTTCTCGTCTCGGCATTGAGGACAAGCTTCTTCTTCAGCTTCGCATCGTCCTCAGGCGGCCCAAGAGCTCCGCCGTCCTCTTCGTCGGCAATCTGAGAAATAGCACCGTATCCTCTGCCGCCGCTACGAGCACTCAGGAACGACGTGCTGCGCTCCAAGAGGCCGCTTCTCTCGAGCTCCTCGACAGCTTCCTCGATGATCTCCTCCTCGTCGACAACCTTCAGAGTAAAGGCGCCAACAATTCCAACAACCAGCAAGAGGATGGAAAGGAAGACGAAAAAGTGGAAGACGTCCAGGTCCCCAACTGATCCGTCCGGCAGCCTCTCGTAGAAGACACGGCTGCCGAGCTGGCTGAGCCACATGCCGCTCAACCCAAACGCGGCAATGGGCACCGCCAGAGCCAGCCCGCGATGCTTGCCCTTGCCAAAGTTCTTCGCACAGGTCGCGACGGCGGCGAGGTACATGGAGCACGTACCGACACCGACGCAGACAAACGCAAAGATCATCAGGGGATACGTCCAATCGGGGCCGCCCGAGATGCGCCTGCCGGCCATGTCGCGCAGGCCTCCGAAGTTCTCATCCTCGAGCTGGCGGTATGTCCCCGCAGCAATTGCGTAACCTCCGCCAAACAGTATAGCGGCCAAGAAGGACAGTGGCGGAGTGCCGACGCGATCGCAAATGTATCCGAGGATGGAGACGGGCAGGTAGAGGGCAATGGAGCTGCTGATGGCCAGGCCGTTGACCTGGAACTGGGTGTAGTGCAGGCGCTCCTGGAAGATGTGGCCGTACATGGAGAAGACAGTGATGGAGCCGGCGCAGAGGGCGGAGACGAGTGCGGCGACGAAGGAGATTGCTCTCCAGGTGCTTGCGGAGCGGCGGCCTCGGCGGCGGTGGGAGGAGGTTCGGTGGAGGAGGTCGAGGGAAGAGCGCGAGCTCAGGCGGCTGATGGTAGAGGAGGCATCGTCGTCGTCGTGATGTGCTGCGACGAGGGTCCGGTCATCGGACGGAGTCGGCGGGCTCGAGGCGCGCGCCATGATGATGGATCAAGCTTCCGGACTTGGGATGTCGGCGACGGTGAGTGAGTGCGATTGGAGAGGCGCCGGCGTCGGCGGTCGGGAGCGTGGCAGATTGAGGATCGACGTTGATGGAATGGAGGAAATAAAACAGCTGCTCTTCCTCCTCCTCCGAAAATGCAGGACAGGGGAACCGGACCAGACCACGCAGCGGAATGGATTGCAGAAAGACGAGGATGTGAAGGAGAGAAGATGGAACGGATTAGTGAAGAGGGCAGAGTGGAGGAGTCAAAAACATAACGTAGAAACGGGAAGCCGAGATGGAAGGAGATGCCTCGGGAAGGTCGCTGACTGGGGAAAGGCCGACCGACGGGCAGAATCGAAGTCGAGATGGAGGGTAGCAAGCAAGCAAGCAGCCAGGCACGGCACGGCACCTGAAGGAGGAGGAGGCGACTTGTTTTGGTGTTGGTGAGTCGGAGTCACGATTTCGCACGTCAGCAGGTCACTCGGTCACTCCTGTCGCATACCACCGCCAGAAATGATGTCGTGCTCGACCCCGAGTGGGCCCTTCCCTGCACCGCTCAGCACCTGTCTGCACCTATTTGCCCTTCTACTGCGATCCGTCCAGGGACCGCCTTGGAGCCGCCTCGGACGCTGACACGAGTCTGCAGCGCGTTCGCCGTTCGACTCACAGCACAGGGCCGATGCTGCACAGTGGACGCTTTTAGGGGTGTGCATCCGGCTGACAGGCTTCTGTAGCGTCTGCAGACGGGCACCTGTCCGGAATCCGATCGCGGGGTGCAGGAACCGCCAGCCGACCCAGCTTAGCGAGATCGGATGCCGGTCATTGGTGTCCGAGCTTCCCGAGTCTCGGTGCATTCACCGAGGCCTCAGCTCAACATCAGGTCAAGATCAAGGTGAGTCCCGGTGAGGTCATCCCACTCCAAAGACCCACTTTCTCAGCGCGGGATGCAACGCCACGACGGACGACCTCCCTCCACCGGAATGCGGGTGCCCCTCCTTCTCCAGATCTCCATCAATTCGGTGACATTCTGAGCCAAGCAAAGACTCGTCGTCGCAAGATGGCCAAAGACGACGCCGTGAATTCGCTCTCTGAGCAGTTCTCACGCCTTAAAGCCGACGACCCGGCGTCCGAAATCTTGCATCGCCGCGCCAACCTCCAGAACCTCGTCGACAGCTTATCGCCATGGGAGCTGGTCGCTCTCAGGACGATGGTCCGCGCAAGGACGCCACAGCTGAGCTCAATGTCCGATCTGCCCAGCGAATTGGTCTCCATGATTGCTCTGCACCTCACCACCAAGGATGCTCTCGCTTGCGCCGCCATCTCCAAGGGCTGGCGCACCGTGTGGACTCAACCCTCAGTCGCCAAGCATCTGATTTCTACCCACTTCCGGGAGCTATCGCCGCTGTTATCCGTTCCGTCCTCGGATCCGGCTTCTCTCGGTTCCCCGTGGGAGACCTTCGTCAGCGCCGCAAACAAGACCATACCCCGTATCGACGGCAACTTCATCTCCAAAGTGGCCGTCAGCGAGTCGCTGTACGATATTCTTCAGACCAAGACATTCGAGATGGACGAAAGGTCCATCGCCTACGTTGAGGGTTCAATCAACAATGGCCAGAGCCCGTCCAAGGAGACCAAGAAGCACTATGCATGCTCCAGCGGACGCGTTGCCTGGCACATCGACGCCTATGCCGTCTTCCTCGATGACCTACGCGCCATGACCAGAACCCTCATCGTACTGCCGGACCTTGTGGAGCAGGGCAAGAGAGACTTCGTTGTCTACGCCATGACGGAGAATCTCATCTTCTTCGTAGAGCTCCTCGCCAAGCTTGCCATGTAAGCCGCTGCGTAAACGCCCAGTGAATAATCAGATGCTGACTGGACAAGGATCGTCTATCACATAGACAAGAAGGAGTTCCGGCGCGCCACACTCCCGACTCGCGTCGCCAGAATCACTGCCCACAAAGAGGTTGCTGTGCTTGAATTTTCCGTCGATAACCCAGTTCATGCCGTCCCACATGTCTGGCGCTGGGGCCCCGGGCTCGCAAAGCTGCAAATGCCTCCTGTCCAGAGAAAAGCCAATCAATTCTCCAGGCAAAACGAACCACGTCCAGAAGGTTTCCTTTTCCACCCCACGCAAAGCAATGTGATTTACTACTTTGCTGAGGTTTGGTCAGATGGCGAGTTTCGCTCCAGCACCAGAACCTGTACTTATACTAATCCTCGCCCGTAGCTTTCGCTGTAGAGCCCGAGTTCGATGACGACCCGCCCGAGGTCACCGTGTACAAGTTTGAAGACCTCCAGCACACCAATTCATTCAAACAAGTCTTCAAGGAACCTCACTATGAAGATTCCAGCGGCTTTGAGTATGAATGGCAATATATCCGTTGCGCCGCGCCGATCAATTCACACGGGCTATACGGTCTGTTCCAGTACATCCTCAGGGATGTGTCCACCCGAGACATCCCCGTCTGCCGATACAACTTCGACACGGTCACCGAGACATTTTCGGAGACCAGAGATGTATACAAATATGGTATGCGTAGGCCGATGTGGGGACATGAAGCCTCCGGATACCGCCCGGAGTTCGGCGGTGGACTCGTGTGGAACGGGCAGACTTACTACCTGCAGAAATGGCGCCCCCACCAGGGCGGAGCCAGGGACATCCAGTTCACCGAATGGGCCGGCGAAAGTGCCCGTAACAGCGCCGTATGCGTTGCCGACGACAACTCAACCTTGGTATTGGGCCCCCGAGACGAGCCCATAATCTACGAGGGTCTGGGAATCGAAGAGATCGTTGTCGATGACGACTTTGTCATCGGCCTGGCCCCCATGGGCTATGTGGCCTGGAACTTTGGACTCCGAGGCGCGGCTCGAGAGCCGTGGAAGCGCAACGGCGGCTTGTCTGCCAATCTGCCGCGGTACACCGATGCCGATACCCAGTGTTGCGTCAAAGGCTGCAAGGGCCCAACGTCACGAAGGCCATGCTACATCTGCGAAGCCATCAAGGAAAACATGGATGTTGCTGTTGCTGATTCACATCCCTTCGGTCACCTCCCGATGGACCACCCTGTTATGCGGCATCTCGCAATGGCTTCAGCCGCACCCGCCGCGTTCTCAGATGAAGACGAATACGATTTTGAAGAGGACTATGACGACGATGACGATCTCATGTATGGTGATGAGTACTATTGAGTCTTGTTTGGTTGTCGAAGAGTGGTTCTCGGTCATGGAACGGCATATGTTGACAACTTCGTGCTTGATTAGCATAGGTCTTTCCCCCATTCATCTCTAGTCGTCCTGCATGCATTATGTAGTTTGAATCGCCGTAGATTGCGTTCGATTTATACTAGGAAGTGCCGCAGCTTGAACAGTTCCATCATCACCACGACCACCGTCTATGAATGTTCATATCCATCTACGGCTCAACGTCGTTAAACCCGTTCCTTTGCCAGCCGGTGCCAGTTGCCGTAACAAACTGGATCTTTATCGCGACAACAAAACGTGGCTCAGTGGGGGCTGACATGCGTGACCATTCCACCCCGCTCGATAGAGTGCTGCGAATCATTGGTCAATCGAAGGCAAGGCACGAACACGGCAACCTGCATCTGTCGACTGCAATAGTTCCCCGAGGACCCCACGCCATGCGCCTCATCAACGTAAACACTCTCGGCCTGGAAGAATTCTTCGGCGACGATGTACCCCGCTATGCGATCCTCTCCCATACCTGGGGCTCAGATGAGGTCTCCTTCCAAGATTGGAAGAGCATGCCCGTCGCCCGCGAGAAGACTGGCTTCCAAAAGATCGAGCTGGCCCGGAACCACGCCATCAGCCAAGACATAGAGTACCTCTGGGTCGACACCAACTGCATCAACAAGGACAGCTCGGCTGAGCTAGCCGAGGCTATCAACTCCATGTTCGCGTGGTACAGGGATGCTGAGATTTGCTACGCCTACCTCTCTGGCGTTTCCGAGGCCGAAGACTGCGATGAAGCCGCTTCTAAAGATGCCCTACTATCTAGAATATCTCAAAGTCAGTGGTTCACGCGCGGCTGGACGCTGCAGGAGCTCCTAGCCCCCCGACAAGTCTTGTTCTTCTCACGGGAGTAGAGACAGGTCGGCACGCGGAAGTCGTTAGTAGAAACCATCTCCAAAGTCACCGGTATTAGTACTACATACCTGGTTTACAAACGCAAGCGGATAGCGCCAATTTCCGCCGCCAGCGTCGCGGAGAGGATGTCGTGGCTATCATGTCGCAAGACTACGCGGGTGGAGGATATGGCGTACTGCATGCTAGGAATCTTCGACATCAACATGCCGCTGCTGTACGGCGAGGGCTCGCGGGCCTTCACCCGGCTGCAGGAGGAGATACTCAGGATTTCCACGGACGAGTCACTCTTCTGCTGGTCTTGGAACGAAAATGATCCGCCCTCCTGGACGAGCATGCTAGCGCCGTCGCCCCGTAACTTTAGGAACGCGCGGGAGTTTTGCCCGGCAAGGGACGAATCCAGTCGGCCGGTGCCATACTCGATGACCAATTTTGGCCTCTCCATTCAACTTCCAATCATCCGACTTGCTAAGATGCCCCGCTCGGATGTCTGGCTTCGCCCGTTTGAGTACATCGCCGTGCTCTCGGCGGGTACAACAGATGGGCATCTCGTCGGGATTCCTTTGGAGAAGACGCCGACATTGGACACTTATAAAGTTGTGCGAGACTGTCCACGGCCTATTTCGCTATGCTGGAAGAACCGTTTGTCGCTAAAGACAGATGGTGTAACAGCAACCCATCTCGACATCTTTGTTCCTTCGAGGGAGCCCGATAGCAGTGGACAAGAATCTCGTGTTACGTCTTTTGACACAAAAAACAGCCTTGGCGAATATGCGGTCCTTCTCCTCATACCAGTCCCCCCAGACTCGAGCTCTTCATTCGACGGTATCTCATTTGAGGGTGTCGACGCCATTCCAAGACATAGGAAGTCAAGAGCCGGATTTATCAGGATGAGAAGGTTCCAAATTGCGGGACCTCCACATGAAGCCTCTCGTTTGTGTATGGAAGGCTTCCACGCTACTGAAGCTCATGGAGCTTTGGTTCGAATTTCTTTCAAACCCACTACTCGTGGAAAAAGCACGATGACGCTATTATTTGGCGTGTTAGTTAGTGAAGCAGGAGACAAAAGGTGGTTTCATCGGATACTGGAGCACAGTCGCCAGGGCGACGGTGAGTCAGATTTTCATTTCACGTTCCGTTCTCTGGAGACTCTTTTGGCAGAAGCAGCCGCTGGTTGGCAAGACCCGTCGAGGCTGAGCAGCGAGGCGTGTCATGCGGTGTCAGAGACGAGGTTAGATCAATCGAGTGGGAAACTAACCGTGACGCTGGGCCCGGAGTTTCTTGTAGAAGCAAACTACCTAAAGACTAGTACTAGAGCGGCTCACTTTATAATACGTGACCAAGGTTAACTTGAAAGGGTCTGAGCAACGTCGCTCCAACAGCGTCATCCCGATGAGTCCATGACCAGCCTGTGCTGACAGTCTAGTGAGGATTCTATTGTCACGTGAATGAGCAACTCGCTACATGGTTTTGGAAGAAGAAAGTACGTGAACAGAATATCGTGGTTACTCTATTCCTGCTTCACGGTCAATTACCGGTCTGACCTGTGGTCTCGAGGGCTTTCGGCTTTCTGCCGTAAATTGACCAGCTACAAGAGTCAGGTTTTGGAGCTTTTCAAACTCGGTGTGGATACATAAGACTTACAGGTTGAATTGCTCAAAGGGGGTACCAAAAGCGGCTAATGCCTCGGCCCACAGGCGCACGCTCTTCATAAGACTAGTATCTTCCGTGAGAGTGCCGTCGTCGGAGACGGGTACAGCGTCAATGTCGTTGAGCTCAAGATATCCACCGGGTGCCAAGTTACTAAGACGTCGCATTAGAAAGACCTGTCTGCATACGTTGAGTGGGTTTGACGAACTCGTAACACTGTTGGATGTATTCCTTCCAGTTCCCAATGCTGCCGGTCATCATGCGGCTGTGGATGTAGTCAAACGGCTTTGAAAATGTCCA
Organism: Colletotrichum kahawae; assembly: GCA_032988895.1. NCBI lineage: Eukaryota > Fungi > Ascomycota > Sordariomycetes > Glomerellales > Glomerellaceae > Colletotrichum > Colletotrichum kahawae. The sequence goes on along the minus strand of VYYT01000005.1, from coordinate 22,545 downwards.
AGGTTCCGCAATGGTGTCGATTTCGAACCAGACATTTGGCGGCACGCTGTATCAGTGGGTCAGTCTTCAACATATACTTGTGGCCCGTCATTTGAAGGCTAGTTGGCGGTGCTGATAGGAAGAATGAGATGCTGGAGTAACATACAAAGCTGGCTGAACAGCTGAAAGATCCACACCGATGACCTTTCGGAAACCCAGGTTAGGCTTTCAATCCCCTGTTCAGCGGTGTGTCATTTTACTGACCTCAGCCTCCGGGTGTTCATCTGCGAAGTCGATCGCCCAGATACCGGAGCCTGTGCCGACATCCAAAACGCGCCCAACCTTAGCACCAGGTTCGTTTGGAGGCGCGGTCCCAAGGCGGTCGTCGAAGGTGCGGATAAACATGTTATGCTGCAAGTCTACCATCGTGAACGGTTAAGATTAGCGTGAGTACACGTTGGTTGGAAAACCTAAGGTCTCTAACCGAGTCTGTCGTTCTCCCTATCATCATTGGGAACAGGATATTCTAGATGCTTTTGGTAAGCACCGCATCTCAGATATCATTCACGCAGTCTTTTGTGAACCTACTGCCATCTCTGTACTTGTGGTAGGTTCTTCCATTTTCGATGCGATAGGAAAGCACAGAGCTGGTCACACTCTCGGTGGACGAAGCAAGGCTCTCCTAAGTAGTGCCAGATTAGTCAATGTCGGTGATTCGGAACCGCTTCAAGGCTTACTCGGGCTACAGAGGCATCGTCCTCTGTAATCTAAGAGACAAAAATGTCAGACATCACCCTCGAACTCGAGATCAAATTTGGTGCGGATGCCTCTTCTGCTGCGAGATGGTCGTTGTCGGCAGCCACAGGGAAGCTGGGATGGGCTTCCGTAATTGCTGGACTGTCAGCCATCGCGGGTGGAATAGCAGGCCCCTCGGCGTTGCTAACAGACATAATCGTTGAGGGGGAGTCGTCGGTCGGGTAGGGTCGGGTAGGTTGATTGAAGCTACTTAAACTTGGGCTGATATTTCAAGAAGACCAAAGGCGCAGTATGGCCCGATTTATCTACGAATTCCAGTTGGTTGAATGCATTTACCCCTCTTCTAAGCGAGTCGATTCTGCAGACTGACGGCCAAGACTCTATGTACAGAATCATGCAGGCATTTCCAGGGGTGCTTTTTCCCAGTGAGGCTACGCGCAAGCATCAGTGGCACCAACAACGGGTGAGCTGGAAAGTGGTCTCATGTGACGACCCGTGCTGGAAGTATTTTGTTAGCCAATCCACAGCGGTCCTAACGCAGCTCCGGGTTGGATACATACAGAATGTATGTATGTATCTTCGTGCTTGAACCAACTATCCCAACCGAACCCTGCAACAATGATTCGTGATGCGTTGGTCCATTACGGATCGTCTTCAACTGGGAAACAAACGCCACAGTCCATCCGCCAGAAGCGTACCGACGTTGAAGATCATTGAACAAACAACAGCTCACATTACTTCAAGGAATTGTGAGGTGCCCGAAAACACATCTCTAGCATTCAACACCGGGACTGAACTCAGTTCCGGTACAAGAATGGCCCGCCTGTTGTTACAGCCACGACAGAGATAATGAAAGTAGTAGTTCGGGAATCTTTTCGTCTCTCCCATACAAGTAAAATATGATCAAGATGATTTGTTGAGAAAGGCATGGTCTTCGTCGCCGGGAACGATGAACGTTGCCCCCCTCAGCGTCTCGTCATACATCTAGGCTAATTGAATGAATATAGTTTCAAACTCCAGAGTACTGTTGAAATTAGACGCTATAATCTACAATATAACATCCAGGCATTCGCCTTAGTTCCCATCCCAAACAATTCTGGACATCCTCTGTGTCACAACCATCTTCACTTTCCATCCATATTTGCCCTTTCACTGCTGACTGCTGTCACGACGTCCATCTGTATCTGTGGACCCTCCGCTGGACTCTGCAACTCATAAGCAGGGACTTCAACCGATCGCAAACTAGGCGTGGCATGCATACTCGCGTAAGACCTTGTTCTTCCCCAGCCTCTTTGGCCACCGTGCTGCCACCACCACCAACGCTTCTGGCTACTGCCAAGGGTGATCTCCCAAAGCGGAACTCTCCTACTAGCAGGCCCGCTGATAATGACAGTATTTCCGAACTCTCGTATTGGGGTTCTCATAAAAGCGAATCGGTCTAGTCCTGTGTCATGGGCATCTTTGGGCGCGCTGCACAGAATCGTCGTCGTCCATAAAATCGAGTTAAACAGGCCGTTCAGAGCCAGAACGCATCCCGCAAAGGCGAAGTAGGGGACCCCAAGATCGATACCCTGCAAAGAGGTAATGCGTCCTACGACTAACGGGACGCTGCAGGCTATGTAGACGAAGGGGTAAGCGAGAAAGGCTGGGTGATATCCAGACGGCCGTGGGCCTTCCTGTTGTTGCGGCGTCCCAGCCCTCAAGGGCGGTACGTCGCTGTGTATAGATGTACGTTTCTCTGGTAGATGACGACAGCTTCGCTTCTTTCGCCAGAGCGTGTAGAAGACAAATGAGTAGAGAATAATGGTTATGCCGATAGAGACTATGACCCAGAAATAATGAGCCCAGAGTCGCCACGGGTCGTATGCATTCGAGATCCAGCACCTAGATGCAATGAAGTCCACATCAGCTCACTCAGTGCAATGATTCAACTGAATCCAAGCGAAGGGGAGTTTCTTACCACACATTGGCTCTCATGAAGAAAGACTCGCCGGGAACCTCCGGATTATCTTCAGCCACCCGGACTCCTGCTCCGTTGATGCTGAAGTCGAAAATCCAAAGCCCAGCAATCGCCGTATAAACTGCCCAAGGTGGCGGCTTGATACCCAACCCCACAGTCAAAAAGGTGTTCACCGCAATAACTGCGAGGAAAAGACTGGCCGCTAAGTTGCTTGTCGAACCCAGCCAACCCTGCGCCCAACATACCCCTGATGGTGCAAAGATACCATCAACAGCTACCCAATAGGAGCTCAGCCCATAGGCAAGGGCTTCCATCATGTCCGCAAGCAAAAGATTATAAACAAGGATCGGAAACGGGTTGCGCACTTGTGGCTCGGCATCTTCGTCGGCTTCTTGAGAATTAGTGTCGGGGGGCCTTTCTTGGGCTTCCGCAGCTAATCGGTCCAGCTCCAGAATACGCTCAAAGCCGGTGGCCCCGGAGCAGGGGGCATCGAGTCCGAGGGACAAGTCGGGGAACTGCGGGGCGGCAGCTGTTGCGGCGGATGCATTTCGTCGACTGGCCCTTCGCTTCCTCCGCCTTCTTTCTTGTAAACGTTCTGAAAGGAGCTTGTACGAGATGAAAAGCCACAAGGCAGTTGTCGACACGAATGATAAAAGCGAGAAAGCCGTCAAGACGATCAAGCCCAGCCGGTGGTTTTCTGGGAGAGGCGCCAATGTCCCGCGTTCTGCCGCGGCTGACATGGTGAACGGGCATCTAAGAAGGCCATGAGGAACCGATGGAGACGTTGGAAAGCGTGGTGGGCAGCAAATATAACGCAACCCCTCAATATTTGAGGATATGTGCGCCCTTACACGCCTAGGTTCAGCCTGTCTTCTAAGAATCTTCTTCCTGGGTACCAGCTAAACCTTGAATCATGGTTTGAGGTTAGCCCGAAACTCTTTTGTTGCTACTCCAATAGGCGCGCAGGGTACCACGAACGATCCGACGCAGGTCGCGTCGCTGCGAAGTCTAAGTAAAAGAGCACTCCTAAGTTCCTGTTTCATACCTGGTTGTCAACCAGAGATGACGGCGACTATTTGTACCACATACATGGCAACATGTGATGCATTGAAGAGCAGAGCGCCTACGGTAAACCTTGTCCCCCGTGGAGATGCGCGCTGCCCACCCATATCGGGCGATTTTGCCGGTGGAGGGGGTTCTGGAAAGAACATGGGTTCCCAATCGTCAATGACTAGAGCCACCGGGAATACGAACGTCTCGCGAAATGGTCAGCAACAGCTTTGCCACGTGAGGATATACTTCAGCCTGACTAGCGAAGCGTGGGATCAGTGAACATTGCCATGACTCTGCTGTCGGCGATGTCGGTGATAATTTGCCCTTTTCGCCACATGGAGATAACCTGGGCCATCTTTTGACAGAATCTCAACCTCCCGGGACGTCCTCCTGACACAGACAGTGTTCTTCGATTGTGAGCTTTGACTTTTGCCACCGATTTCATGACTACAATCGCAGTAGTTTGGAAAGCACTACATTTTGTGAAGAACTGTATTATATAGATTTATATAACTAGAGATATATAATAAGCTTTAACTACTCTAACTACTTCCTATATGTCTAGTAAACTACTTCTATTAACTACTTCTATATTAAAGTAATTATATATGTATTATTAAGTTTTTGTAATAGAATATTATATTTTAGTAATTTAAAATATTTAATTTATAAAAAGTTAACTAGTTTATTTGAGTCTAAGTCTATTTAAATCTATTAGAAATAGTACTATACTTTAAATTAATAATATTTTAACTTATTAAAGTAAGTAAATAGAAAGTATTGATATATTAAATATATTATTAAAGTTTTTATTAAGAATTCTTACTATATATATAAAAACCTATATATTTTATTAGAATATTTCTAAGTAATTTTAAAGAAATTATTGTTTTTAAAATAGTTACTAATAATATTAATATAGTATTATAGTAGTATTTTAATATTAAAAAGTAATTAATTAAAGTAGTATAAAGAAAAAGAAGTTTATTCTTTATAAATTAATTTATATTCTCTTTATATACTCCTATAAATAGCTATAGAAGTATCTCTAGCTTAAGCTATCCTAGCCTTTAGATATTTCTTTATAAGAGTTATATAGCAGTTAATAAGGTACGCTTCTAAGTAGTAAACTACAAAGAAGAAAAGTTAGAAGGGATGAAAGAGGTTTGGAAAGCACTATAGCTGCCAAGGCCCAGTCTGCAACCGCAACAGCAGTAGTCAAACGAGTCAAATGAGTCGTTCTCAACTCTTGACAGATTGGCAACGCGATCAAAGGTCCTACTGTCTGAGGCCGGAAGTTGCGCAACACCGTCGGCCTATCGAGCCCCGTAACGAAACTAGTCTCTTCCATCTGTCTACGAGTTGTCTCAAGGGATGGCAGTGTAGGATGAGGGGATTACGGGTTTCACCCGATCGATTCATAGATCGGTCCAAGCTTCCAGACCTCGTGGCACCCTTGAAGTCTCGTCAGGGATGACGAGAATGGAATATACCAAACCATGTAATTCATGAACGGGACTTGTCAATCATCGAAGTAATTGAGCGAGAAAGAATTGTCTTCCATGCTCAGCTTAGAACTCGGGCTTCAATTGCTATTGTGAGTGCCTCGGTATTTCACCAGAAACATATTCCATAAGCTCTTGAACGGCCCATGCCACTAAGGCAGAATGCAGCTAGGTGTTACGACCCGTTATGCAGGAGTAACAGATAACCGACCCACTTAGGCATCGGGCGGCTAGGGAAGGACATTTGTACTGCAAGATCACGGGGACAACAGGGACTCACTCGGAAACGGAAGAACTATGGAACAAGTCACGTGACGATAAGATAACGATCATATTGGATCAATATGATCCAACACGACTTGGGGGCCGAATGATCATTCTGGATCAGAATGATCTGGATCGACCCAAGGTACAAAGGAACATGTTCAGAATTAGACTTGTATATAGTATGACCCTGAGCCTGGCTCATGGTCAGACTTCCATAGCTCTTCAGCAATCAACTTGTGATTATCACCACAGATACTTTCAGCTCACCTTCACTGCGAATTACTTGTTGAGCCTAAGACTGATCACCTTAGCCTCTGAAGACTTGATCTACTACAGCCTACGACCTACGACCTCAGTGTACTGTTTAAACGTCAATCCCCAACTTCTGTTAGCAGACCCTACTGTCGGATAGCTGACCGTAACACTAGGGTTTTCTCCCGCAAATTGCACGATTCTGGCGTCTACTTTTTCAGACGCAGACCTAAAGCAGGTTCGAAACCTATTGGGACCTATTACAAGAAAGCAGTTGCCATGCAACTAAAAAGACCTTGCCGCTATTGAGTTCCCAGCGTTCAAGACCATCCCCACCTGATGGTCGCTTTAATCGCTCATTATTACGGCACCGTAAACGCCAACCAGGGTCGTGAGAATGTCATTGGTTTTCTGCACCTGGACCCATGCAGGCTGACAGTGGCAAGGCTTCCCCGCTTCCGCTAGCTTTTCCATGTCAAATTGAATACACATTATGACCTGATCACGCCAGATAAAACCCTTTGCGAGTGTTTTCATGTCAATTTTCCGGATAGTCCGCAATGCCGTTGTGTCACGGCCATTCCGCTAGTTCTGAACGCAAAGACATCCCCAGCGCTAGAGATTTCGCCAACAATGTTCACAAAAGCTCCACCGACACAAATTTGTGTGCCGATTGCGCGCGGATCGATTTCGAGGCTGCGTTCGACGAGACAGCGTGGGACGAAGCTGCAAATGCGCGCAACTACATTCATCTTCAAGACTTGACCATTCGTTCGGACTGGGATAGGTGGCAAGGCGACTGGGTTCAAAATCCAAGCGACGGATTCCCTCCCCCATGCTGGTTCTGCGAAAGTCTTCTCAAGATATTGTTGAATCCAGATAAAATGAGATTCGAGCGAATATGTGGAAGGCCACTCGAAAGATTAGTAGCGTTCGACCGGTGGTAACGACCGAAGAGTTGGTATCGCTATTTTAGAGATGGCCACAAAGGCCCAAAGAGCTGGGCCCCGGCGGCTTACCAAGTTGTTGGACGGGACGGAATCGAGAACGCGTTCTACATATCCGCAGTACCAGCCACGCCCCCTACAGAAAAGGCGTCCAAAATGATAAGCCCCCTCGTCTGCGTCAAGGTCTTAGGAACATCGGGGTTGTTTGAGCCGCGTCTGACGTGTCAGTTCGTGGACTTTGATCTCGTGAAAATGTGGCTACAAACTTGCGACGAGCATCATCCTCAATGCTTAAAGAATCAAAACCACCCGACACCACGCATACGACTTATTGACTGTGCTCAGAGGCAGATCATCCGAGCAGACAAGGACTCGCGCTACGTCGCCCTGAGCTATGTCTGGGGTTCGGCTCCTGCCATAGCTACGCCGTCTTCGAACACAGAACTTGGAGACCTTCCGCGAACCATCGAAGACGCAATTTCCGTGACACTCAAGCTAGGGCATCGATATCTCTGGGTGGATAGATATTGCATCCGGCAAGACGATGAGAGTGACAAAATGGAACAGATTCAGATCATGGACCAGATCTACGAATGCGCCGTCTTGACAATTATTGCAGCGGCAGGAAGGGACGACAATTATGGGCTCCCCGGTGTTGGGAAACCAAGAATTGCACAAACTTGGAGAAAGGGACCACTGAGCTTTGCTCGGCTCAAATACCCTGAATATGAAGTCGAAGGCTCTGTTTGGAGTACTCGAGGGTGGACCTTCCAAGAGAGCATTCTCTCCCACCGAAGACTAATGTTCACCAAGTCCTCAGTATTTCTCCAATGCGAGAAGTCCAAGGCTCACGAACTCCTGGGGTATTTGGACCCAACTGGTACGAACGCGGAGAAAATCGTCAAAGAGTACGACTCGGCCATGGCTGTGTCCAGTCTCAACAGCTGGCGCTCGGTGATGGTTTTCATCCCGACAGAAGATAGTTCAGTCTCGACCACCGACAATTTCGAAAAGTTCAAATCGACCACGACCGCATACTCGAAGAGAAACTTTACTTATCGAGCCGATATCTTCCATGGCCTGCGGGGGATTTCTAGGAAGTTTGAAAAGACCCCAGCTCCGATCTACAACATTTTTGGCATTCCTTTTGCACTTGACAACGGTCAAATTTCTGCCGAAAGATTCTTTGTCTCTGGCCTAAGCTGGCACTGGGAAAGAAGTGGTTCGCTAGATAAATCACCAGAATGGCCACACTCGTCAGAGTTTCCCACCTGGAGTTGGTTCAAGTCTTTCGGCATCGGTATTATTTGGGGACAGTCACTTCGGCTAAAAGACGATCTGTTTCTGTGGCCAAGTGGGATTCGATTCCGCACGAATGAACACGCTCCCGCGTATACGCTAGAAGAGTGTATCAAGCTCAGACAAAACGTTTCGCCCATGCTTGAGTTCCACGTTCTTGAAGTCGACGTCTATCTTCTTTCGGTCCCCATCTTTCTTACTATCACGGAAGACGCATCAGAAACTGTCGTCTGTTCTTGGGCGGAGCCCCGAACGTCCTCATGGTCAGCACCCATTTCGTGGTTAGAAGATCCCACCAACAACGGGAACAGACTCACTATTGCGGCCAGAAAAGGAATTGCTGAACAGCTATCCGCTAGGAGCTGGGATATGATGGTTCTAGCCACAAACATCAAGGAGGTAGTGGAGGGCTACGTCGAGACCTTCTACTTCTTCATACTGGAATGGGAGGTTGTTGATGGAAGTCGGCGGGCGTACAAAGTGGGACGAATGGAGATCACAGCAAAAGCCGAGCCAGGGGAATCCGGGCTAGAACGTCTGATTAAAGAGCATGGTGTCTCAAGAGAACAAGTACAAATTCACTGAGTGTCCTCCATGTAAGTTTAGACTTCTACGAGGACTACCAATGTCTATCCAGGACTAGTCTTTATTGAGCTCTAGTTGAATGAGATAGCGTTGCATTTGCATAAAGCTTCTAGAGGCGGTCTACCTATGGCTGAGATACTAGCTGTTGAAGAATTCGATGGTAGTATCGTCAAAAAAAAGCAATGAGATGTTCTACTTCCTTGATCTCAGAACATGTCTTGGCCATGCCACGGTAAGCATGTCAAGCGATTTCACGTGATTGGAATGAATGTCGATATATCAGATACGTACCTCCCTCTCCCTAGCGTCCACGATCGAGAAACTCCCGTTCATTTGTTTCTGGTAATGGGTCGGATCGAATTGTGGCTTCCGGAGAATTCAGCCCAGACCCAAACGTTCAGCCATAAGACCAGTAAGATACGTACGTCGGTCTCACTGACGCATGATCGGAGACGCAATTGATCCCATCCGTCGTGGGTACGAGTTTGGAATAGACGCGAAGTTGAGCCACGAATACGATCCGGTATCCCCACTACTCCTCCCCTTTCTGTTGATGGTCTTCAATCTGCTTTAGTGAGCGCAATTGTTCTCGCCGACAAATCCATTGCTTCTGGCCAGGGGCTACAAAATTCTCAAGGGCGCTACGGTGTCGCGAATCAAGTCAAACGCCAACGAGGCTTATCACTACATTCCTCGCTTAGACATTTGTCTCGGGAAGCAATGCGCCCCCTACGCTGCCGAGGGGCGTTGCGCATGTGTCATTGTATCTGGCATGCACGCCAACATGCCTTCGAACCAGAATTCCTTAAAGTAAATCAAATGCCAAACCTATCCTAAGCTATTGTGTCTGAATCAGAGAAAACATGCAAACGCGCAATGCCGGACTACAAGGAATGGGACAGGCACCACTTTTCTCCGACTTTTCTCTGACCTCTCCCTTTATTCCTGTTGCCCACATTCGCACCATGACAAGATCATTCTTAAGGGACACGAACGCCGGCTCTCTTCAATCAGTGGTGATCTATCATTGATGCTGTTTGAATACGGCCAGCATTACATACTATCCAAACAGCCGATATGGGCCCCCATGGGAGGAGAGGTCTTGAGGGCCCATCTCTGTTAGATCTTTTCTTCGCCACTATTCTGCTGGTTTCCTGGGATATTCTCAGTGAAAAGGTCCGTACCTAGCTATGTTTTTTGACTCTTCATGCTAATGTGCAGCCCAGGCGACAGCGCAAACCACTCGTCGAGGTCTGATGGAAGTCGCCGAAACCGAAGAGAATACCGCATCAGGATTCAACCCAGGGCAGCACATCTTCAAGGGTGAAAGCTTCTACAGCTCCGAGGCGATGGAGAATATCTTTCCCGAGCACATGTTCCGAAACAGCAACGTCGCGGTCATAACGGAAACCCACTCAGCGAATGTGCCGATGCTGGTTCCGATTATGCTGCACTTTGCATCCTCCCTGGGGCCCAAGTGGCCGGTGGTCCTCCTCACACTGCAGGAGAACTGGAAAATGCCAGAGTCGATGCAGTTCCGACAACTAGTGGAGGCGAAGCGCATCATCATCCTCTACCTCCCTCCCGGCACGGCTTTCCCGGATCACAAATCCGTCACATACTTTATGGTTCGCCCGTGGCTGTGGGAACTGTTCGCGCCGGCAAACCGAATTCTCATGTTCCAGGTGGATAGCATCTTATGCTCGCAATCAACGAGTAAAGTGGACGACTTCCTGGAGTGGGATTTCATTGGCGCGCCGATCGCAAAGCGGTACGGAAAGGGATACAATGGCGGGCTGTCAATACGAAACCCAAGGTTGTTTCTCGACATCATCAGAGAGCAGCAGAAGAACCCGGTCAGGCTTAATGTTGAAGATCAGTGGTTCTTTGAAAGATTGCAGGCACGCAACGCGCGGCTGCCCACAGAAGACCAAGCCAAACACTTTGCTGTTGAGACGGTATTTTACGAGACACCGCTGGGTTACCACCAGCCGAAGCGCTTCCTGCCGCAACGAATGGACGAGATCAGGGCGTGGTGCCCTGAAGTAGACATGATTGGAGGGGGCCAGCATTTTTTCTGAGTATGTACTTGTATTTATACTGCCTTGGGTTCATCGCACATAACTGGACATTACCCGTATTGCGCTATTGTCTGAAAACGTTGGGTGACTCGACTACATGGGATGCTCAATGACAACCTTCTCCAACGATGCAGCTCCGTGTGATACCCGCTGTATCTCTTCGATTCCCTTCTCGGCCCCTTGTACGAAAATGAGATTGGGATGTCTAGGAATCCGGTTGGCCGTTTCCACCACATATTCCATCACCTTCCGGGTACGAGCAGGGAACTCGGGATCTTGGGGCTCCCCCATTGCCCCAATGCTACCCGAGGTTCTGTACGTGGTACAAAGGCGAAACGCCGGATCCTGTTTGACGGGAAGTGTGCTAGCCAGCTTAATCGATTTGTCGTCGGCATCGTCGGACAAGCACTTGCGTGTGAGTGCCGGAGACGTCTTGTCTGTCTCGACATCGGGAGACGTAACACCACTGCACGCCGTGTCGAAGGCTGTGTTCAGAGCGATCCCGAGATTCTTAACGGTGCCCCGGATGTTGTCAACGACACTGGGGCTCCTGTAATCGAAGCAGTGGGTAGCACCCAAGGCCTGAAGCTTGGCATGGTTCTTGGGCGAGGCAGTGACCAAGATCGGGCTGAAGCCGAGCTGTTTCGCGAGTTGGACGGCAGAAACCCCGACATTTGTTGCACCGCCCCATATCAGAATGGGTCTTCCAGCAGGACTGATGCCCTTGACACCAGCGGCCGGCCATCCGGAGCCGAGGATGTTGAAGATGGCGTCTGCGGCAGTCTGAGCTCCCATTAAGCAGCCACCGGCGTCCTTGAGATCAAGCCCTTCCGGAACTTTGTAGGTGAAGGCATCTTCCACGATGGCCTTATCCTGATGGGTACCGATTGAAGATGGCTTCGGGAAGGGCACCGTGGAGACGCCGAAGACAGCATCTCCAACTTTGAAGCTAGAATCGGGACCCGTAGCCTCAACAACACCAGAGAACTCGAAGCCGGTGACGAAAGAATGCAGACCGACATTGGCGAAGTTGAGGTCGCAGTGGTTAATGCCTGAGTACTTGACTGAGATCAAGGCCTGAGAGCCTTGCGGTTCGTAATGTTCGTTGACATCGCGAACGGTGAGGCTGGCATCAGCGCCAAGGTAGATAGAGCGAGACATATTGAGGGATTTGGTTGTTTAAGTGATAGTCTGAGCGATTCAAGGAGGTATTCATGGCGTCATTGTGTGCGAGCACTGGATATTTATGTACTAGATCATGTTCTCAATGTCTATAATCTCTAGCAGCGGCTGGTGATAATGATGGAATTGGGGACATGGAAAACATCCGTCGTGGTCGGAATTACAACTCGCTGTTGCCCAGGTCCGAGAACAGCCCCACTCCGCCGTTGCTGGACAAACAGGATCACGCCGGACGGCCGGCCCGGAGCTATCCGGAGGCCGTCCGGAGCTGTCCAGGCATACTGATCGCCGGAGATAGGACATATCTGGCGGGCGTATTGCCGGAGAGACCAACAAGATGTCGGCTTCTTGTTGGTAATCAAATGAGGTTTAATATCCGCCGACTTTGCCTACCAAAATTCGAACAGGCTACTTCCTATTTGTAAACAACCTCTATCTCTTTCACTTTCCCAAAATATTCCTTCTGCGTCTCGGCACCTATCGCTTTGCGCGTATACTTCTCGTTGATGTCTAGAATCATGATTGCGCCTCCTTCAGCCCACGCCATGGATTCGTTAGAGGCCCAGGAGACTATGGAAAATCCCAACTTCTTGTATAGGCGCTGGCCTGCCGTTGTTGCGATCAAGATGATTGGGGCTTCGTCCTCTCTCGAGCGCTCAAGGCCCCATTCCATCAACTTCTTGCCAACTCCCTTGCCCTGCCAGTCCGGATGAGTGTTGAGAGTAAGCAGGTTCCAGAACGATTGGAGCGGTGCGTAAGGGTTTCCCGATTCCGCATTCTCCTTGTCGAAAACCGCCTTGCGCTCGCGATGGAGAGCCTTGTCCAGGTGAAAGTAGTCGACGTATCGGTTTTCCCAGTCCACCAGCGTCCTCTCCACGGCCTTGGCAACCCCGGTGTTGTTGGACCGCCATTTCAAAGTGCGAGGATCATCTTTGAGACCGTTCCATTCCCAGCGGGAGTATCCAATTACCTTCCCGCGAGGCCAGTCTGCAGGGTCTTCGTCGTCGGTGACGCAGACGAACGAGTGAATGCCTGGCTTCGCAAGACTCGCGCGCAGGGCGCGGACGATGCGTGCGCGCCAGCATTCTGGAAACTCACGACGGCGAGGGTAGAGCCATACGTTCAGCTCCGCGTCGAGAAATGCATCACTGCCATCCACGATCCCGGGGATGTCGGCATGCGTCACAGGCCGCGTATGCATGGTCGCGTTTGGTAGATACGGGTTGATAAGAGGGATAATAAGGTAGAGGAAGACTTCAAGCGGAATCAGCTAGAAAATTGGAGTTGAATGCTTCCAGAAGTGTGTGCGGAAATCGCTGGCTTTAAGTCAAGGTAAGACGAGGAGGAAATTTGGGCCGTGATTATGCCCCCGTCGGCAGCGCAGCCAAGTTGAACATAACGATCCTTAAATGAATCGCAAAGCAGCGTGGCTTGCCGACCCCGATCCCGTGTTCTAGGCTGGCTGCCTACTCGCTTAGGTAGATGCTCGTGTGAAAACAGTGCACTCCAGGGCCTTTTGTAAGTTGGTTCAGGGTCTTTTGTAAATTCGGGAATACATGTGAGCTTTGTGATCGGTGCGTATCCAGATCGTTTCTCGCAAGGGCGTGATGATGGCAGATAAAGGCGCAATAATTAGCAGGCGATGGAGGGAGTCCAGGCCATGCATAGGAAATAGGGCGCGCCCAAGAAGTCGGCAATGCAAGGGTTTGTGAGATCCTGACTGCACTGCTTATTATGGGCTTCGGAATCAGATCCGAGAATTGAGAAAGAAAAAGAAGAGACGTAGATGTGAGATGAGATCAAGCCTCAAATTTGAACACGAAAGAAGTCCCCGCACCTAAGGAGTTTAACGAAGTATATATTTGCTTTCTTGATGAAAGTACGTTTGTACGACGTTGGGTAAAGGCCTCTGAGATTGACACGCCTCAAACACGGCGTCGGGGTCGGGATCGGAACCCAAAGTAGTCGAAGCCTGGCAATCTCGGGGTGGGGATCAAAATACCCAGCACAGTTACCTAGGTAGACTTCACGCTTCGCACTCCAAACAATTGATCTGCAGTTGGTTAAACCGCAATGTCAGCTCTCAAACCAACATTTCGGTCAATATGCACTTTCGTTCCCACGCACTTGCTTCTGACCTTGCTGCGCTGCGTTACAACATGGAGTGAAAGCAGTATTGCACATGGAGGACACAGGGCGTTTATGTCGCACCCCATCAACGATTAGCTCGGCTATCGCACACGCCCCGGTCACACAGCAGCGCCCTACCCAGACACCTAGAGCCTGATCCCCAGTTCGTCAGCGTACAGCTTGGCACATGCACACACGTGGCGCGACTTTTGGGCGGCTCTTGATCAGGCTGTGCATCTCTGTAAGCATCACATCTTGCCGTCAGTTTTGTGCATCTTTCACACAAACCAACTCACCATATCAAACATGCCCTGCGCAATCTGTCACGACTTCACGGGTCCAGCACTGGCGGACATGGGGGGACGACATCGAAATCACCTCAAGCTAGACATCCTCTGGCATGACTTTATAGCTTCCGCCAAATCGTGCCTTATCTGCAACATCATACTTCGGGGCTCGAGGGGCTGCTTTCTCCAGCACGAGGTCCAAGAATCCGAGATCGTGTCCTGCAGCATCAGCTTCTTATATCTACGCGAAGAAGGTAAAGATGACGACGTTGACAAGGAAATCCGGTTCCGAATGGCCGATGGGACAAAGTTCGAGATGTCCATTTTCGTAACCGGTAAGCCAGCGGTAGTATCCGGCCTCTTTGATGAGAGCTTCATCCGCTGACCGAACGTGATGGCCCTATCCCGGACGAATGGGACTGGATGCCGTTCTACGAGAGAACATCACCTCGAACAGACTCGCAGGCCGCCATGGATCAGGCATTAGAATGGATCGAGGATTGCCGAGGTAAGGATCACGAGTTTTGCACCACACCCAACGAGGCAAGGCTCCCGACTAGAGTCGTGGACGTCGGATTGGATGATGGAATGATCCGTTTGGTGCAGACTCGGGGCAAGGTCGCTTCATACGTCGCTCTCAGCCACTGTTGGGGTCTAAAGCAAATTATCACTACGACGACTGAAAACCTGCAAGAAAATCTGCGAAAGATCCCCTTCGAGAAGTTGTCAAGGACATTCCAAGACGCTGTGGCTGTGACGAGACGCCTTGGAATCCGATACATCTGGATCGACTCCCTCTGTATCATACAGAACGACCGCAGTGACTGGGAGATGGAGGCAGCGAGGATGATGGACGTCTATAGCAACTGTTACCTCACCATCGCTGCTACACACTCTCCGAGTGGTGATGGAGGTTTGTTCCGGAATACGCCCGATTTTGAAGTGTCAGGCACAACTACCACGGGAGAGCCTTACCAATTGTTTTTCCGTAAGAGGATCGACCATCACCTCGAAGTCTCTTTTGGGGATCAGAGCTTCAACGAAACCGATTTTGGAGGCCAGGTCTACGGTCATCCAACCATCAAAGACTACCCACTACTCACTAGAGCCTGGGTCTATCAGGAACGGATGCTATCTACCCGCGTACTTCATTTCGGCCACTACGAACTCTTTTTCGAGTGCCGGTCCGATATCCGATGTGAATGCGACGGGATAAACAACTACGGCTCGTCCCAAACGACTAACGTAATCCTCACAAAGCTCGTGCATGCCGACGCCCTCGACAGCCTGATCCCGGGCAAGGAATGGCACGTATATGCTAGCTACTACATGGCGCAGCTCTGGAGGACGCTCGTGACTTCCTACACATGTCTGGGTCTGACCAAGTCAGGGGACAGGCTGCCTGCGATGGGCGGCCTCGCGAAACAAATGGCACTGCGGAGAAAGACCAAGTATCTTGCCGGTCTGTGGGAGAATACTCTGAGTGACGACCTGATCTGGGCGGTCAGATCGGCAGGGAGTAGGTGGAGGAAACCGAGACCAGACCCTCGGCCGGCCCCATCGTGGTCTTGGGCGAGCGTGGAGTCGCACGTGAATTATTACGACGAGATTCTATTTCTTCAGGATGAAGACGGTGATTTCGAAAGCTCCAGGCCCACGGAGGAAGACCGTGAGCCTTACCAGCACTTTGCCAAGGTCGAGGACTGCTGGGTTAAGCATGGTGCGGTGGATGAGTACGGCACAATCGAGAAAGGTCGCGTTTATCTCAGAGGCCTCCTCGTCAAGGGTGTTTTGGGTAGAACTACCGTTACATTTCAGGGGAAAAAGCACGATGATTACGCCGTTATTTTCCCGGACGGATCACGATTCCCGATAGAAGCGGACTATCTTCTGGAACAGCCCGGTCGGAGCCAGGTCCTGTTAGGGGCAGACGTATGGTGTCTTCGGATGAGTCAGATCCAGGTCGGCTGCAGGGACCATCTTTTCTCTCTTGTCCTGCGGCAGGTGAATGATGCGGAGGGGATCTTTGAGAGGATAGGGTGTTTGCTAGTGATAGCTACTCCGCCTCCGGTTGATGTCATCGCCCCGATCTACGCCTCGGCCGAAGAGGGCAGTGTTTGCATTGAATAGGCTCTGTTCGCGACTTAGGAGGCGATTTTCCAGATGTAGCGCAGTCAGCAGAAATTCGAGATCACACAAAACAACGTCGTCGATACGACACGAGTAGGGTCACGGATTTAGATTGGTCAAATGCTTCAGGTGAAGTTCTTCTCAACAGGTCATTACACAGTTGAACGAGTGAAGGATTCCGTTCATCATTTTCAAGTCCTTATTGATTACTATATGTCTATCTATCCTAGAAGTGGCATTCTAGACGACGTGGTCATCACCGTGGCTGCAGCTCTTGGCGTGATCGGCGTGCTCGGCCGCGAGAGCCCACTTCTATAATTCACGACGGATGGCCTCACGGCTGCGGCGCGCCGGGATAGTCTTGGTGCGACGGGCGAGGCTAGCGGGCAGCTCGTTGGCGAAGTCGGCAGCGACGCGGGCAGCGACCTTGATCTTGGTGGTGATGGCGTCCCAGTTGCTTTTGTCGAGGGTGTTACAGGCCAAGTGATAGCAAGGGTCGGTTGGAGCGCCGGCACCGGTGAAGACTCCCGAGCTGGGGATTCCGAGCTGTTAATTCAAGGAAGATGCTGCAACCACAATAGAACTCCACGAGATAATGGCCAGCCACCCGGCCCTCACACCTCACTCTTGCGCTCATTGTGAAGAGTGGGAGATCGATTTTCGTCGTTTTCGATTGAATTATCGAGATAGAAATGACCTTTAATGAAGAAAATCAATGTCATGGGCCTGAAGGCAGTTTCACTACTCAATATGCCCAGGAAAAGGCGAAGCTTGGCTGTGATTTCTTCAAGAGAGCTCCGAAAGAACGGCGATCAGACTATCAAACTAGGGAGAAGAAACATTCGAGTGGAAATGAAGTTGCGTACGTAAACGTGCGAGAGGATGCCAACATCAAAATGATCTTTCACCTCGCCTGAAAGGGGCCCGATGCGGATGGGTATGGTGCGGTGTATGAGGTTTAGCTTGCTCCTGGTATGATTTTCCGACTTCACAGTTCAATCAGAAGAGTCAGACATATTATGCTAATGCAGTTGTGAAGGCGAAAAACCTCATTCCACCGCATTGACAGGCTACCTCCCACCCAACCTGGTCTCGAACTCTGAGCTGAGCTACCGTCGGGTCAAACAATGGATACACGAATGCCAGAGGATCCACCCAAAATGCTGTTCCCGATCGAACACGATTCGTTCCCACGAGACTGCTTCAAGTTTCAGGGACTCCCCAACATCCAAAGATCAAACTCTCAACTAGGCCACCAGTAGCACCTTACGCGACTCTCTCTTACTGTTGGGGTGGAGACCATGATGCGAAAACATTACGCTCCAACGTCATGTCTTACCAAGATCATATCGAACTTTCCACTTTGCCGTCCACGATTCAGGACGCTGCCATAGTCACCATTCAGATCGGGCTGTCGTATTTGTGGGTTGACGCGATGCGCATCATCCAAGACGACGACAATGACAAGATGAAAGAAATCGCAAAGATGCACGCAATCTACCGAAGCTCGCATATAACTGCAGACGATGGCGTAACTGTATTAAGTCTAAAGTGGTTTTGAGCCACTGGTTGCTGCGGACTTCCGTAAGGTAATCAGTGCGCAACATCTATTAATTAGTGTCTAGTGCGGACTCGCGGTCGGGGTCGGCTTCGGGACGTAAAGTGGGACGAGAATCAGGGGTCGGCTTATCGCACCCGATAATTAAGCCTGACCAGCATGGTAGCTTCCTTTCGCAACGAACCCCCCACCACATAGACGCCCCCTGAAAAGAAAAGAAAAACATGGTCTAGCAATTGAATTATCAACTTGGAATAGCAATATTTAACTTCAATGTCATTTCCAGGATTTTGCGCACGTTTCGTCGCGGTACGGCGAGGCAGCGCTCAGTAACAATACGATTCCAGACGCCTTGAGCTCCTAACCTACCTGCATTGTAATGCTACTTACGCGGACTGATCTCAATGGACTCTCCTGTTCCTATATTTACCACATCCAACTTATATCTCATTCCACCTGGCTACAACTAGAGCAACGAGCACGGCCTGGACGCTTAACACCCAACTTCCGATGCCAAAACCGCCTTGCACGTCATCCTTGGTGATGGTCCAAGCCACGGCGATAAGACCGCTGGTCAAAAGTATAAAAAGAGCTACGAGAAGAGCGTAGACTTTATCCAATCCCTCAATAATGTATATACCCCAGCCATCCACGAATCGCTCTTTATCTTCGAAGATACTAACGTCTATCTTATGTGGTAGACGCTCTCCCCATCTTAACAGGGTATGTGTATTGTGCTGTGTACTTAGGAGATAGTGAAAAAAGGTGCTGGTAGGCATGGGTGGGATAGAATCAGGTGGGTATGGTTTGTAGTGTTACCCCTTCGTGACCATTTCTGAATCGTTCGGGAGGTTGGGTTGTTGTTTGTGCAGTCCAGCTCGTTGTTGGTTTTCTAGGAGAAACTTTTACCTGGTTATCGAAATTTCCTTTGAAATAGATGCTATACTCTTCTAGTAAACTCACCTGTTATAACCTATAAATAAGGATAATAGCTAAACGACCTACTTAGGCGTTAGGCAGCTGTGATAGGATATTTATACTATAGAATTATAGGAATAATAGAAACTTACTTAGAAAATAGAAGAACTATATTATAGATTATATAATAATAAGGAATAAGTATAGATAAAGGATCTATAATAAACGCTTAGTAAATAATAGAATAAGTATCTATCTTACTCTAGAATAAGTATTTATAGTAATAAGGAAAATAGTACTTATTGTTATAGTTAGCTATCTAACAGTAAGGTTTGCTAATAGAAGCTAGAGATTAACATATAGTAATAGTATATTAAAGTTATAGTTTGGGTTATAAGTTATAAGCTTATATTATACATTAATAGTTAGAAGCTAAAGTAATTAATCTTAGACTTAATAAATATTTATAGTAAAGATAAGCTAAAAGTATCTAAAGATAAATATAAAGGATATTTATAAATTAATTACTAAAGAGCTATAAAAGTCTAACTATAAACTAAGCTTAAGTTATACTATATATAGGTTTTCTATCTAAATAGTTCTACTATTTATAAATACTATTTTTCTTATTACTATAAGCGTTTATTCTAAAGTAAAATAGGTACTTATTCTAGTATCTACTAGACGCTTATTATAGATCCTTTATCTATACTTACTCCTTATTATTATATAACTTATAATATAGTTTTTCTATTTTCTAAGTAAATCTCTATTATTTTTATAATCTTATAATATAAATACTTTATTCTAGCTAGTTAATACTTAAGTAAGTTAGTTAATTATTATTTTTATATAATAAGTTATAATATTAAGTCTTCTCTCTAAAAGCTTTATTCTTAAAGCTTAATATAAATAGGTTATTAGTTTTAAGTTAGAGATCTATTAATTATAGTTTTTATTTTACTTATAATACTAACATTATATTAAGTTATATTTAAAAATTAAAATCTCTTAATATTTTAACTTTTTATTATCTACTCTAAACTCTTTATTTTACTAATAAAAGTATTATAAATAAAATATTTTATTCAAACTATTAGTTATAAAATATATATTATTTATTTCTTTTTAACTTTAATATTTATAAAACTTATTATTATTTAAGTATTCTTTATAATACTTCTAAAGATATAATCTATATTTATAAGGTTTTTATAATTACTATAAATAAAAATTCCATTAATTAATTTTCTCAATAGTAGATTATTTAGTAATAAAATTAAATTATTTGAATAAAGCTAAAAAAGCTAAAAAAGTAAAATTTTATAAAAAAGCTATAGTTTTATAATAGAAAGCTAAACCTTACTAAAAAGCTTAATTAAAGTTAAATAAATTACTTATAAAACTAAAATAGTTATAGAAATAGAAGTAAATAGTATTTAAAAAAAGAAGAGTAATAGTAATTAAATCTCTAGAAGAAATATTTAATTCTATAACGTGCTTGATAAGCGAGTGGCCATTACAAGCGAGTGGCTAGCCAAACTAAAATCCTAGAACTTCCCAACTTCAACAAACATTTATCCACCAACAACAATGCAATCAGCAAACCAAGAAGCCCAGATTAGCCTCGCCCTCCAAGCTCTACAAAGGGTCCCACTACTCTCTATAAGCTCAGCTGCAAAGATCTACTCAATCCCTCGAATAACTCTGCGAAGGCGATTAAAAGGTATCCTATCAAGACGCGACACTACGCCTAACTCGCGGAAATTAACTACGCTTGAAGAAGAGAAGCTAGTTGAGTATATTCTGGAGCTGGATTCCCGATCGTTTCCTCCTCGCATTAGTAGTGTAGAAGATATAGCTAATCGACTGCTTACCGACCGCGACGCGCCCCCAGTTAGGAAGCGCTGGGCTTCGAACTTCGTCAAGCGATAACCACAGCTCTAAACGCGCCTTTTTCGCAAGTACGACTATAAGAGGGCCCAATGTGAAGATCTAGATGCGATAAACGCGTGGTTTCGCCTTGTGGCGAATACAATCGCGAAATACGGCATTGTGGACTCAGATATCTATAACTTCGACGAGACTGGGTTTATGATAGGCCAGATTACGTCCGGAATAGTTATTACGAGTGCTAAAAGACGTTCAAACACGAAAATAGTGTAGCCTAGGAATCGTGAATGGGTTATAGTCATTCAGGCCATCAGTTCGTCAGGCTATAGCGTTCCGCCGTACATCATTGTTACGGGGTAATATCACCTGTCCACCTGGTATATGGAAACAGGTCTCCTGCGCGACTGGGTTATCACAACGTCTGAAAACGGGTGGACAACAAACGAAAGAGGCCTAGATTAGCTCCAGCACTTTAACCGGTATATAAAGCCGCGTGTAAGTAGCAGTTATCGCCTCCTCATCGTCGATAGGCATGAAAGTCACCACGCCGCTGACTTCGAGATATACTGCAAGGAAAACAACATCATCACCCTCTGTATGCCAGCCTATTCGTCTCATCTGCTTCAACCCTTAGACGTTGGGTGTTTTGGGCCACTAAAGAAGGCTTACGGTCGACAAATTGAGGATAAGATGCGCCGGGTTAATACGTATATTACGAAGGAGGACTTCTTCCCCGCGTTTCGTAAGGCATTCACACAAGCCCTCACAGTCAAAAACATCCAGGGAGGTTTTAGAGGGGCTGGGCTTGTTCCTCTAAGTGCCGAAAGTGTGTTTTCAAAGCTGGATGTAAAGTTACACACTCCAACACCTCCAGGATCCCTCCCAACAACACCCCCTGCTTGGACTTCTCAGACGCCAAGCAGCCTAATAGAAGCAACTTCTTAGTCCGAACTCATTAAGAATCGAATCTCCCGTCATCAAAATAGCTCACCAACTTCAATTATTGAGGCTGTTAAGCATTTATCAAAGGGGGCGCGTGGATTTATGCATGAGATTGCCTTATTGAGGTCTGAGAACAAAATCCTTCGGGAAGAGAACAACCTACTTAGCCGACGTAGGAGGGCTAAGAAAACACGTCTCAGACAAGGAGGAAGTCTTACTATAGCTGAGGCAGAGGATATTCAGTCGTAGAGAGAAGCAATAAATCAGATCGAGGAGGAAACGCGTCGGAGTAGTGGTCGTTAGCCAAGGACTAAGACAGGCTAACGGCGATGTGGCGTCTGCGGGAACACCGGTCATAATACGCGAACGTGTCACTTCGCTGAAGAATTGTCTGAAGAAGAGGATCTTAACTAGTTTAAATTAAATTAGGTTCCTTAATGTTAGCTATCGGTCGTAAATATGCTGTGGTTGCGGTTTAGCTGGCCACTCGCTTGTAATGGCCACTCGCTTATCAAGCACGTTATTAGAAGTTTAATTAATAAGTAATTAAAGTATATTAAATATAAATACTTTATTTAATTAAAACCTTATTACTCTAAATTTCTTATTAGAAGAGTTTTAGTATTTTATAAATATCTTTAAATAAATAAATAGTTTCTTATATTTTACTTAATTTACTTCTATCAGTAGTTTATGTCACGGGCTAGAGCCCGGCCGAGATCTCCGGCTTTGCCGGAGCAGTTACCGAGATCCGGCTCCGCCGGATCCACTATTCTACCGTGGCACACCGCCTAGCCCGACCACGTATCTCCGTAGCTAGG